>VZTL01069760.1:3885-29894 GCA_013400535.1 Scopus umbretta
AAAGAAAAAACAAAAAAACCCAAACCACCATGCCTGTTAGACCATGTCTTGAAGTACCACATCTAGACATTTTTTGAACACCTCCAGGGATGGTGACTCCACCACTTCCCTGGGCAGCTGGTTCCAATGCCTCACCACTCTTTCCGTGAAGAAATTTTTCCTAATATCCAATATAGTATTGCTAATTACCTTTCTTCTTAAGATTGAAGTGATTATTGCTTAAAGGAGCTTCCCAAAAGATATAGGAATCAAAATCATATTGCAGACTCTGTAAATTAAAACAAAAAAAACAAAAACTAGTTCATATTTAAACTGATATAGCCTCTGAAAAGTATCCATTTGCAGAACTCAGGTGGATTTCTGCCTCAATGAGACAAGATAGCTCCAAGGATGTAATACATCAGAGCTAAGGACAAAGAGGCTGTGATTGCAGAAGCAAAAAATATTAACAGATCTACAGAGCTTTTGGCCTGAGGACTGAGAGTAGTTGGAGACTAAAGAGTCCCAAAGATCTGCTCGTTTCCCTATAGTCAGCCTGAGAGCACGAACAGAGGAACCGAGCAAAGAGTTGTGTGAAATGGAAAGTTTTATAAAGGAAAGAGAACTTCTAAATAAAAGACAAGAAAAAAATAGAAAAAAAAAAAAATAAGAGCAGTAAAAGCTTTATTTAAAAAAAAAAATTTATTGTTTTGAGCCACTTATAACAGACACCTTAGAAGAGGCCTTCAACTGGAGCTAAGCAACAAGAATTTTCTGAAAGTCAAATCCTTTGCCATTACTTACATTACACACCTTACTGCAAAGAAAGCCCCTAAACTGAACTGTCACTTTAGAAAATATTTCTAACAGCTCAAGTTAATATGAGTGGATTTCTATATATCTTGGTTTGGGTTTTTTGGGTTTTTTTTTTGAAAAAGAATGGAGCTGGGCACAAGTCCTCCTGGGGATTGTAGCTTGCCAGGAACACTTCCCTGTACGAGGTGGCAGGGAGCATGACTGCTTGTTGTAGCATTACAGCTGTACCCAGACCGGGAGTTAGAGAAGGAGAATACTGGGATATACACAGAAAGGAGAAAATCAAAGCATCAAAAATCAGAATATCAAAAACACAGCTTCACATTGATTTCCTGGATAATTTGGGTGTCTATATTTTCTCAATTAATTTACACAAACCAAACTCTATATGCAAGTCTGTGTGTACATTACATCTTCGACGTCTCAGTAGCCATTTAAAAACAACTGATGCTCAGAGAAACCAGACATATGTTTGTATAAATGACAGCACAATTGTATTTGCACAGTTGATAACCTGTCTGATCTTCCAATAAAGCTATTTGCTTTCTACATCAAGTTTTCCTATAGTATATCTGTAATGGAAGAAAACTTCCAGCTATCAACATAGTGATACAACAGACAGAATAAAGTTTTTCTTTTTAATTGGGAGACTGAGCTTTCTTCATTTTTCTGATACTATTTCCATCATGTATTGATTGGCTTTGCAGTTTGTGGAATAAACTGTATGAAGAAATGAGCATCAGCAACTCCTGTGAAAATGAGTGAAAATGTTAACAGCTCCTTTAGAGTGAGAGGATGGACCCGGAGGTTTGGATTCAGACTACCTATTTGCTGTACCTTGCTACAAAGTATGGAGAAAGGGATAAAGCCAAGGACAATTTGGGTCTGATGTGATTCTGGGAACACACTGATGATTCAGCTTGACACTGTCTGCAAATGGTCCTGCATCAGTTAGACTCTTGAGTCTCCTCAAGTGTCAAAAGTTAGGTTGAAACCCTGGATTCCATCCAAGTTTTATTTTTTAGAGACCAAAAAGAGTGCTAATTTCAGCAGAGTAAACATTTCCTATGTTTGAAGATCTTCCATGTATATGAAATAATCATGACAGGTTAGAAATTCCTTTCCTCCTATTCATTAGCCACTGCTCCTGGCAATACTTTCAAAGTAAGAAAAGAATTCAAACTTCCACATCACTTTAAGGTTTTTGGCTTGACTGGTACGGTGAATGATGGCTTTTCCTGAAATCTTCATCTATGCCAAGTAAGTTACCATGGGCTCATTTTTGCTTCATCTCTACAGGAGAAACAAACCAAACCACACAACCAACCAACCAAACAAACAAAAACCAAGCTGTTTTTATCTCCTTCCACAGATGGAAAGTTGTGATGAATGACAGTTCAAGTAACTTGTCCAAAGCCACAGAGAAAGCATGTAGCAGAGCTGGGAGACAGTACCAAAATACCTGGATCTTAAATCTATTCCTAAGCCCTATGAAGCTGTGGCAAGAATTGCAAAAAGACATTTTCATGCCAAGTCTTGCAGCCAGTATGTGTAAGAAGTGTATGTGGTAAGTTTTGCAGGTGCTTTGCATTCATATCGCATTATGTATGCATTTGTGTTCCTTAAGTTACTATGAAGTAGGCACACTTCATCTCTTATATTTACACCTTCAAGGTCCAAAAGGTCCTTCAGGCCACCTTGTTCAATCTCCATTATAACAAAGGTCAGCACCTACTTAAGTGTCCTTATATATTTCTTATTGTGAAGACAAGATAAAATTCACGGCTCTTCACCTCACACGCTCAATGAAATGGCATCAATGTCAACAGTCACAGAAAATACTGTTTTTCACAATTTGCACTGCATTGTACATCTTATAGACCAAGATTGTTTTCACATTATTTCTTACACAGATCCAAACCATTAGACTCCAAGCATAAATTTTGGGGTAGTTAAATCTCAGCACAACATTTGAGTGGCATTTACAGCTGATCCATATATTTGTGCAGTACTGAAAGGTCAAAGAATTTGTGGATACACAACTATTGCCAAAAGGGCTTTGAAAGCAGCGGTCAGTTCAGGTGAGGTTATAATATGATTTTCTTGCTGCTAGGAAATTTACTTATTAAAGTGAATATTGACTGTGTATCTGTGCTCACAGCCTCCAGCAATATCAACTAAAGAAGCCCCATGATCAAAAATGTAGTCTGTGCCTGGCAAAAGCAGGAAATGTTGTCTGTATGAAATAAAGCCTCATTCTACAACAAGCTTAAAGTGCCTGTAGCTCATATCAGAGCATGCAACCCTGATTTTCAAAATTTTAACACTGAAAGAAATGCGTGAGGCTAGAGGTTGAGAAGAGTGAAGTGTTTTCCTTCTCACACCAACTCCAGCAGTGCTAGTATACTCTTTCTCCTGCAGCACGAGTTGCCCATGTGCATCAGATACAGTACTTCGGTACTTTGTATCTACTTTCTGATTTCCCTTACATCAAAGAAATTATTAAATGAATGGTATTAATAGATATTCTTTCAATTAATTTATTTATAAATGTACCTGAAATATTTTCTGCATTACTTTCAACACCATTGGCTCAAGACTTTGTTACTGCTGATTAAATTCAAGATGGCAGGTGTGGAAGAAAATGTGGAACAGCTTTTATGCGTGGGTATTACCTGCGCAGCAATTCGACTCTTAATTCCTCTCCACTTGAGGGCAACAAACCACAGAGTGTAAGGGGCAAGAAGTTAGCAGTTCCAGTAGTATCCCAGTCTGATGCTCTGCTGTTGCCTCATGGTCAATATTGTGATCCCAACTGACAGCTGAGGCACAGCTTTCTTTTTCTTTAATGAGCCACAGTGTAATTACCTCCTATCTCTACCCGTGCTTGCAGTATAGTTGCTTTTTACATTTTAAAGTTATCTGAAGGGGAAATAAATAAATAAATAAATATCCCTAAATCCATCTTCCTCTTCATAAAAGTAAAACTCTACAAAAATTATAATATTCTGAAAAATTTAAATCCATCTGCATTCTTATGACAAGAAAACTCTTCCAAAAAGAACTTTTTTAATCAATCCTATAAGGTACACAAATTAAGTAAATTATAAAAAAATAAAAAGAAAGTAACATGAAATTGCTATACCTGTTAAATTACTTTTGCTTTCCTTTTGTTTCAATATGAAAAATCATTATCTTTTTAAAGGCAAAAATTGAAACTGTGTTTGTAACCATAGAAACTACCTTTAGTCACAAGTAAAATAAATTTAAAACTATACTGCATAAAGTCTGAAAATATCGCAAGCTATTAGCGTGCAAATATGACAAAGATGAACGTAATTTTCTCTTTAAATAAACTGAGCTGGGAATGTAATCACACTTGTTAAAAGACTTGCCATATGAAGTGCAAATCCTTAATCTTTATGGAACAAAACCACAAATATCTGTCTTCTCCTTTGCACCCTCCTTCCCACTGCATGGCAGAAACATGACATCCCAAATTCATAGCACCTGGCATTTGAAAGAAGGCATCCTTCAGGTTACTCATCCTTGACACCCAGCGCTGCTTTGAATTTGACATATGGTTTTTCTGCTTCTTTAGATTACAGTAAACAGTGTTTGGGCACTAATGGCAGAATGTGCAAGTACTTTCTGGTAAAAAAGTATACAATACAGATTTTAAAAATGAATTGAGTGCCATGGAGCCAAGGTCATATCTCACAAGACCAAATAAATATTTCAGATATTGTCTTGTTTTCATTTACATTCTTCTGCCCCACAACTTACTTTCAGTTCACAATGGCCTCTTCCTTTTAAATCTTGAATAATTTGCATTTTTCTCATTTTGGTCATGTAATATTTTTCTGCAGTGATTGTGGTTTTCTATAACTTCATTTGATATTAGTATTTCCTTAGTTCATGTGATTGTGCTAGTAGAAGAGATGGGAGCCAATAGCAATAAGCAATAAGCAATAAGCTTGGGAGTTTCACTTGATGCTCCTTCTTGCATGTCTAATACGTTCTCTGCCCCATATCTGCTCTCTTCAACCTTTCTTCAAGCTCTGCTTCTACGCTTACCTTGTTCTTTCATCAGTTACAATAATATACGTACATGATCCCACCACTTATCTGCTATGTATTTCCATATCATTAATAATTTTCCTAGCTCCCTTTATCCTCTCACACCTGCTGTTCTTCAGACTTGCCACAAATACACCTTCTGCCACCCCAGTGTCTCCTTCCCAGTGGACTATTTTTTGTAACAGGCATTCTCCAGATCACTTCAGCTTTCTGTGGGGCTCTGAAGCTCTTCTTAGGCAAGTCACAAGGGGAAGACATCTCAAGTAGAATGAAGAAAGCCCCACTAAAACCCTCAGCTTTAGAGACAAGAAAACTGGTTTATACTTTCCTCCACTAAACTGTCAAACTGCAGGAAACCATAATTTCCTAGAGTGTAAATGCATGTTTTTTTCTTTCTCTTTCTTAACTAGCATCTTATATTTAAATGCTAGTGAAAGACATCTGGCTGTGGCTGGGAGCACATTCCCTGAAAGGGGACATCAAAATGTGGGGAGCCAGGTTTCATCACACTTACCTTCCAAGCAGTAGACCTGTGCAAGAAGAGGGATGCTGTAAGCCTGGAAAGAGTACATCATCCACTTGCCCCAGCTCACCCACCCAAACTCCTCTGTAGACCACTGTGCTGCAGACTATGCTCCTTATGGAATGTTATGCTTTGCCCTTGCCCACAGGCAAAGTGCTACGGTCTTATGCTGGAGAGAGTAGGATTTGTGCCATTGGCAACAGAAGGTACTTAGCCAAGCCCTTAGACAGTATGTAAGCATTACCTGCAAATAAAATATTGTTTCTTCTCTCCCCGAGGTTTTTTTTTTTTTTCTTTTCAGGTTTGGAGCCCACTGAGCTATGTAAGCTCCCATAGCTGTTATCCATTTCAACATTAATGGAACTAATCTTCCTCATTTATAGTTAAACAGAGAGGGATCAGCCAAGTATTAACAAGATTGAAAATCTCACTAATGCTTTTTGACTGTAAATACCATTTAATGCCTTTGTGGGATAGACCTGAACTGCTACATCCAGTAGCTGAGCAAGGAACATCTATGGCATTTACCTTCCAGTATTCTTTACTCCCCATGAAGACTGAAAATTCCACTTTTGCTGCTCCAGTCACTCATTAACAGGATAGAAAATGTTAAAATTTTGGACAGAGATGGGTAAAGTTTGCATTTTGTCCAAATTCAGTTGAATATTTTCTCAGGAATAGCTTGAAATCTTAGGGGGTACACGGAGTACCTGGACCACAGGTAAAGCAGGTGGAAAGGATACACAGATTTCAGAGAATCCTAAATAGGTTAGGAGGTGGAAAAGGAGGTGGAAAAGGTCACTATGTACCTGTATGGAGTATTAACATACATGACATTTTTTCTAAATTTGCAAATGTACTATAAAATATGTGGCTCATATCAAAATATTCATTAAATAGTTTTAACTGGGGTAGAAAGATGACTTATGTCTCACAACTTAGGTCACTGAAAGGAAAAGAGAAACCCAGAAAAGGAGATCCTATGTAAGTATAAATTCTCAGGGTTTGTCTGAATTTCCAAATCATAAAAGTGGATCTAGTATGCAAAAAAAAACATTGGTTACTGTATAGCGTAAAACATAATTCATTAAAACTTTAATATTAGACACTGTATCCATCCATATTGGTTGACATTGAAAATCAGATATTTTACTGGTTATAGTCTTATGTTACTAAGCAAGTTTGGATTTTGAGATTAGATTTTGCTTTTTCCTGTTTCCTTCTGCACCTTTTCACTTGTAGACTACTAATCTTTTCTTTGAATAAAAGCCAGAGGTCCAAGAGATAGTGATGAAACATTAATCTTAAAATGCTTAGGTGGAACATTGTACATATGCATTTTACTTCATACTAATAAGCTTAGTATGGGACAAATCCTATAGCTTCAGAGGGCTGCTTGAGAAAAGTAAGTGGTTCATTCCCACAGCACAAGTAAAGATGAGCACGGCAGTGCCATAGGTGATGCAGTCTTGCCTCAGACGAACTGGCTGTGCAGCAGCAGGGAGAAGGCAGGAGGAAGCAAGACAAAACCAGGAAGAAAGAAAGGAGGAGAAGGGGGAAAGCAGGTAGGCATGTAGGCACACCAGAGGATCCAAAACTATATGCGTTTTAGGAGCAGAAGACTAGGAGGATTTTCCGGATCCTCAGGCCCAGGAGAAAGGTAGCTGTTGCCCAGTCATCCACACAGTATCTACACTGCTTAGCACCTTGCTCCACTGTATTGCAGAACTGTATGTTGCTTTTGAAACATACCTTCTCCTGGTGAGCAAGAGAAATTCATATTTCTTACTGTTCTATTTTCCTAACTTTTCTGTGTATGTTGCTAAAATGAAAATATAAGCATTGAGATGTCATTATGTATCTATTCTTTTTGTAAAGTAACACGCCTGTTTTCTTTTTCTTTCATTACCCACAGAGGCTAAAAAATTGATGAAGTATTTTTAAAGTGGTGCATGGTTTAACCCCAGCCAGCAACCAGGCACCACACAGCCGCTCGGCTCACTCCCCCCCGGTGTGATGGGGGACAGAATCGGAAAGGTAAAAGTGAGAAAAATCATGGGTTGAGATAAAGACAGTTTAATAGGGAAAGCAAAAACCATGCATGCAAGCAAAGCCAAACAAGGAATTCACTCACTACTTCCCATTGGCAAGCAGGTGCTCAGCCATCTCCAGGAAAGCAGGGATCCATCACACATAATGGCTATGTGGGAAGACAAAATGCCATCACTCTGAACGTTCACCCCCTTCCTTCTTCTTCCCCCAGCTTTATATGCTGAGCATGATGCCATATGGTACAGAATATCCCTTTGGTCTGTTGGGGTCAGCTGTCCCAGCTGTGTCCCCTCCCAACTTTTTGTGCCCCCCAGCCTGCTTCCTTCTGAGAAGCAGAAAAGGCCTTGACTCTGTGTAAGCACTGCTCAACAATAATGAAAACATCTCTGTATTGTCAACACTGATTTCAGCACAAATCCAAAACATAGCCCCATGCTAACTGCTAGGAAGAAAATTAACTCTATCCCAGCCAAAACCAGCACAAGTGGTCAGCCTCATCATTCAGTATTATGCTTAACTGAAACTGTTATCTTCAAATGGTAGATTAATCTATTGTTCATATAACAATCTGAATTCCTAAGACAGATTGGGTTTAGGGAATGCATTTACTTCTGAATTTGAGCACATTGTTTATGTTCTTAAATAATATGTTCTGTCTGCTCTTTTCATTTAGTTTTAATTGTTGGGGTTTTTCCCTACAAAATTCTGTTTCATAAATTTTCATAGGATTGAAATTCCACAGCTTAGTTTAAAGATAAATTCAGTAAACATCCTCCAGCAAAAAAACTATTTTAGATTTTTTTTTCTTCTTTTCAATCTCTAAAAGCCAACCACTCTGTCTTTCTGTTTTGCAACATTCTAATCAATCCATACTATCAATATTACCACTTGAAAAATCAGATGAGGCAGACTACATGTGATTAGCCTGCCTGGATGTCAGCACTCTAGTGTTATCTGAGATGCCCTAAAGTCTCCAAAATATTTTCCCCAGGCAAGCAAAACACCTACAAGTAATATGCTTTCTTTTGCAGCAGTACCTGTAGACCAGGCATGTGATTTTAGGAAATCTTTGACAGCTTTAGCTTCCTTTATGCAGGAATGGACCAAGTTAAGGAAATATCCGTCTCAACGTTAATAAGATCTAGAAGTTATATGGAAATTCAAGTCAGAGCTGGACACTGCTGCCTTGCTGTGAAGAAATGATGCAAGCATATTGCCACAGCCTGTCCTGAAAGTTGGGCCCTCATTCACTGTTCTCAGTGACAAAAAAAGAAAAAAAAAAAGAATTATTAAGAAAATTAAAAGAAAGCACTCTTGGTTTCATTTCTGTGTGAGGAAGGAAGAATGGTATATTTTGTTAGGCTGTGGTCAAATGTGTCTCTGCCCAGAACATGTCCTGATTTCTGAATCCTACTCACAATTTGAAGTACATTTAGTTCCAGCTTTATTAAAAGGAATTGTTGGTTTCCTACTCATAGAAATTTACCACAGGAAAATCAGTTTAAAAACAAAAAGAACAAAAAGCAGCATGTTGGTCTCTTCTGAACGATGTGTATAGAGAACACCACATTTAAATATTCATTGACAAAGTTTTATGTGTCAATCTTAATGTTACTGATTTAATATAACACAATTGAAAATTAACAGTAAAACAAATAAACCTAAATTGCTTAGATGAAAAGAATTTACACTGTTAATACCTTATGCAGTCTCTTATTAAAAAAATGCATATAACAATGGCTAGGAAGTGTGGCTTCAGGCAAATAAATAAAAATTGCATGCTGACAATAATGCAAATTTGTTTTATGTTGAAAGAAATTTCTGTACATTTTTTGTAATGAGGAATGGTAGTAAGACCTTCTTCTCTTCATTCCAGGCACAAAAACCATGAGTTAATCAGAAAGGAAACTTTTTTGTACGCATTTTTTGTGTTGATCTTCATAACCATATATCATTCAGCATGACATGATATATGCTGAATGACAGTCAGAAGGGATAGACTGGGTAATTTTTTGCCCTCCCTGTGCTATCATTTTGACAAATGTGCATTGCACACTGTGGATCTCCATCTTCAGATCCAATTCTTCCTGCTTCTGTGGAACACACTGGGGTTTTTTTATTAATCTTCATGTTTGTTATGTCCTGAAGAGAACTATAAAATTGTGAAAATTCTCCTACTTTGGTGTTGACCCACAGGCTTTTCTGTGAGACATCTCTTCCTTCAGCAGCGGAAAACACATCAGGAGTAGGCATGGGAGGGGCATACAAAGCACTGACACACAAATTTAAATTTTTATGGAGGTCATCAAGTGTTCAGATCTTGCTAGTATTACAGGCTCTACCTGTATTACTGACTTTAACATGGCATGTGCTTATTTCAACACCCAGTAATTCTCTCTACTCACGTCTGAAAGCAAAGGAGCCCTTTTGTAAATTTTGGAATGGCTCCATTTGGATAACCACAAATCTTTTGTCTGTTTTCAGATGATATATCTGAAGCATCTACCACTCAGAGAGAATCAGAACATGTGCTATGGAAATGACAAATTAATTAATTAAATGTCACACCAAAGGTGCAATAAAAGTTGTAAGGGCTTTATATAAATAACAACCCCTAGGAATTTACAGCTGTTAAATTAGCTACAACCTTTGCTTGAATTATATAGCTCTGATCTTCAGTTTTTAATTAAGTTTTTCCTTGTGCAATAATTTTCAATATGCTTCTGTTGAGTTCAGGAATCACTTGAAATACTGTACAAAGAAAAAAATGTAATTTAAATTGGAAGATTGGGGCTACATAGCTCAAACAAAGGCTATTCTCTCAAAAGTACAATGAGCCTGATCACTTGGTAAGCTGGGCTTTTTCAAACAAAATGGTTTTTAAATGCAAATTTACATAGTTAGGAGTAAGGAATAGGTACAAAATTGGCAAGTACCTCCTGGAATGAGTAACACAGAGAGGCATTAACATCTAAAATAAAAACTATCAGAACGTGGACTTTTGGAATGCTGTTCTGACAAAAGGGCCAACTTAAGGCCCAGATTCATTCTTGGTAGCTCTAGGCCTTTTGTCTGAGTTATCAAAATGTAAAGTTAATCTCTGAGTCTTTATATAGGCAGTGCCAGGAGGCAGGTAGCTCCAGATGGTGATGCAAATATTCAAGAAGTTCAATTACTGACTGAGGGTCTCTGTCTTTCCCTGTTAATTACTGAGCTCCCAACTCATCACATCCCTGCACATCAATTAACTTGCCTAAAATGAGTCAGATGAATCTGGGCCCAGGTCTTTAACAGTGAGGTTGACTATCATCTGGGATGTCTGCCATAGAAAATGGTGTCATTTTGATATGGTATCTTCAGAGTGACATGGGATGGTTTCAGAAGATGCACCCAGAAACAAGTTACATGTTGGTCAAGGAGAAGTCACTGAATACACTACAGAGCTGGGGCATGTGGTATAGCCTGTGGCATACAGCCGTCCAAACTCTTGGTGACCTATGAAGCAGTAAAGAATGATCAGAATGGTGTGGATTTGTCAAAAACCTTTGCTTGTGCTGGCCAGTACTTCGTACAGCAATCCAGCGCTCTTCTTACTACACTGCCTCAGCAATGTCCTCTCTCCCTCATGCCAATGAAAGTTGCATAGCACTTCTAAGCAACATCCAAACCTAGAAAACACCAGCTGAAAAGCTGATGGTTTTACAACAGCAAGTCTCCTTGAAAACAGGAATGTGGGTTAGAAATCTGCTGTGTGAGTCTGTCTGGCTCCAGCCACTGCACTGCTGCTGTATGTCATCTCTGCAGTGAGATGCAGCAGCTGTGTGACAGTGCACAGGACAGGGAGACAAGAACAGATGTGTTAGCAGGTTATCTCCTTTGGAAATACTGTCCTAACTTTAATGTAGTGCTAAGAAATTCAGCCAAGCACTCCTTCTTATGTAGCTTTTTACATTGCCTTAGTTTAGATTCACGTATTTTATATTGGATTTATCTCGGGGTCTCAGTAAGATTGATAACAATCTCCCTATTTTTAGGATTGGATTATTTTCCTATTTCATGGGTTTATCTAATTGTTACCATAAACTCAGGAAGGAAATGCTAGAGATCAGTCACCATAAACTCATTCCCACCTCCAAGAGTCCACCTCAGTCAGGAAACAATAATGAGCTACATACAGTTAGCATATTCAGACGGTTATTTCAGGCATGCTTCTACCGTTCAGCTAGAAATATAATGCAAGGTCCACTGAAAGATATTGCACAGTAATCCAAGACAAACAGCAACCAAGGCACATGGCAAAGAGGATTCTACCTTTTAAGGAAAAGAGTTGTTCACTAGCCAGCTAAGTTGGGATAAAACTCTTGGTCTAAAGCAAAGTGAGGTCTGACAGCCTTTCAGCTCAGGAGGGAATAAATGGCTTCTGAGGAGAAAGGGTGATGCAGACTCTAAATCTGTCTGATGGGGTGATTGCCGAGCTCTGATGGAAGCTCTTTTATACAGGTGAATTCCTTGGTGAAAAATCTCTCTTCATGCTTTAGATGCATCTTGAAATACACGGCAAGCACAAAGCCATACCTCTGTGTCAAAGAGAGGAAGTCAGCAGAATTTTTAACTGCTTTCGATGCTGCAAATTAAGTATTGTATTTAGATTTTACATGGCTGTTGTAGGCAAAAAATAGCTTAAATTGCAAATGCTAACAGGCAGCAGATAATTGGGTGTACATCTGTCTGCAAGTCAATGTATGAATATGAACTTTTGCGCTCCCAAGCAGAAGCCTGATACTTGCTAGATACAATGGGTATTGTGTGGTTGTAAATTTTGATAATGCCCGAGCTTAAGAAAAAGTGGGACATCCTGAATTTTTCTATTTGTAGAGATGAGACCGATGCACCAGTCAGGAGGCTGATCAGACATTGAGCTTCTGCACATGAGCTACTTAGACCAGGAAAAGCAGGGGCTTGGGGTTGAAAGAAAAGTTACTGAAAAGACAGGGGCCCAAAGGTGGCAAAGATGCTGCCTGGGGTAAAGATCATGGAAACTGGGGAAGATTCTAAAGATGGAGAGATACAGTGAGGTATTGCAGGGGTATGTCCCAGGACCTTGTGTCCTGGTTTTGGTTGGGATAGAATTAATTTTCTTCCCAGTAGCTGGTATAGTGCTGTGTTTTGGATTTACTATGAGAATGATGCTGATAACACACTGATGTTTTAGTTGTTGCTAAGTAGTGCTTACACTAGTCAAAGAATTTTTCAGCTTCCCATGGTCTGCCAGGTGCGCAAGAAGCTTGGAGGGGACAGAGCCAAGAAAGCTGATCCAAACTGACCAAGGGGATACTCCATGCCATATGATGTCACGCTCAGTATATAAACTGGAGGGAGCTGGCCAAGGGGCAGCGATCGCTGCTCGGGTATGGGATGGGCATCGGTCAGCGGGTGGTGAGTGGTTGCATTGCTTGTTTTTTCCTGGGTTTTGTTTCTCTCTCTCTCGTTGTTCTCCTTTTCATTACAATGTTATTACTACTATTATTGCTGTTGTTGTTGTTATTTTATTTCAATTATTAAACTGTTCTTACCTCAATCCACAAGTTTTCTTACTTTGCCCTTCTGATTCTCTCCCCCTTCCCACTGGGCTGGGGGTAGAGAGGGTGAGTTAGCAGCTGTGTGGTACTTAGTTGCCAAGAGGGGCTAAACCATGACACTTGGCCAGTAACACCCAGCGCTGATAACTGCGAGCAGCAGCACAGCAGGAGCAAACATAACTTTGTCCCCGGCATTCCTGGGGTAGCACCAATCTCTCTGCTGGGAAGGGAAGCCAAGACCTACTGAATGTAATGATGGGAGGGAACAAGTAAGTGTAAGAGATAATCAAGTAGGGTAAAAGTTCTAATCTTGTTGGTTCTTGAATAAACTCCAGTGCCCAGATCCACTATAGGCTGTTGTTTATTTTGTGTTGCCCATGACATTTATCCCAGCTTGAGTCAAGTGTAATTTGAATAATGGAATAATAACTGGCTAAGCACCTGGAAGATGTATAAACTAGGGTCCACGGACATCATAAGACATGCCACAGCTCCTCAGTAGCTCCTCCACTATAGTCAAAGAGCAACATAGCATGTCCCCATCAGAGGTAGATGGGCCAGCCTGCACAGAGTGGGAGAGGCAGGGCCGCTCTTCATTGTCAGTGACTCAAAAGGCTCCCTGGGACATTGTAAGGTAGTGGAACACACAACTCAGCTCTGAAGGTCACAGGAAGAGTTTCACAATAATAGAAAGGTTCAAACTCTTCCTTTTCTGAATTACTAATAAAATTATATCTTTCACACAGCCCTGCATCTACGGGAATATAATATTGCTATTCTAGTTCCAAAAATATAGCACTACAGCAAATTATGGTCAACACTTTTTTAGACTTCTTAATTGATCCATTAAGGATCCATTTTCTTACCAGAGGTGGATGACAGACCTGCTGGTTGATGTCATCATAATAACTGAATTTTGGCCACATTTTGTTCAAAACCTTTGGTATGTGCAAGTTCTGTGTTTCCTAGTATGAGGAGTCCAAAGCTGTGAGGCAGCTGGCCAAGTGGTCGCAGACTGCTAGCATGTAAGCACTGCTAGCATGTAAGAAGAGACAATGAATCCGGATGCCACAAATTGCGCTTGGGAAACCATTTTGACAATGTTCAAAAGCCTCAGCTGTACATGTCCAACACAGCAGCCCATCTTACAGCTTTGAACTCTGTGTTTCTCCAGTTCTACATGCTTTGATATGCAATGAGGTCATAATATGTGTTTATGACAATGCTTACTGAGCTGAGGACTATGATATCAAAGTTGAAATATTTTGAGTTCAATGCATGATTAAACATCTTGAGGAAAAACCAGTTATACAGGACAATCACAAACCTTTAAAGCATATTTCTCACATAAAGATAAAGGTTACCTCTAGTATGTTGCCTCTGGAAATGTTCTGCCAGGTTGCTATAGCAACCTGTGCTATGTAAATTAGCAAAAGCTTTATCACAAGATTGTTGGATATAGGAAAAAAAAAAAAGGAAATAAGAGTGGAAGTGAAAAATATACTAGAGAAGCATCTAAAGGGACCAATTAGTAGTTAGTTGTGGTCCACTGGCAACTAGATACTAAATGATTTTTTAAACTACAGTTTTCTATATGATTCTATTTTCCCCTTACACAGTCTGTACTGACAAAGGCGGTGGTACTTAGGATGAAGAAATTCCTTTTTAGGCTTGAAACCATTTTAAATAATCCACTTATACCACAGAAGTACAAAAGTACAGAAATACAGCATCAGTAAACTTAAAACATGCAAGAAACTAAAAGACCATTAAGGAACCACAGAGGGCAATACCTAATTCTAAGAGTACCCCAAAGTTGTTGAATGCTCTGAACTTGTGAAAATCACTGGAAGGTCATTTTTAGCACTCTGCTCTGCTTACAGACTGTTCATTAAAATAGCAATGCAACTGTCAGGGAATAATTTTTTTAATCAGCCTCTATATTTCAAAATGGGCCATGAATTTCTGAATTGTCTGTGTCTGATCCAAAGGATATTGAAAGGCACCTGTTGGCCTTAGTTGTTTTGTATTAATCCCTAATATATTTAGGGATGATCAGTTAGTTTACAGATAGTGACAACCTACTGGGTCAGAGATCCCCAGCCTCATTAGTGTTTCCAGTGAAATTATTAGCTGTACAGATGGCATATGGTAAAATGACATATCCTTGTTTCCAGGAGAGAAACAGACCAGTCAGAAAGTAAGATAAAATGTAGGGAAAAAACAGCAGTTCTCTCTTTTTCTACATAAAAGCAATATGTCTGTGGTTCCCTTATGGTAATTTCCCATGTTAACTATTGCTGTAATTGACACCAGGATATTACACAGCAGTAAATGGAAAAGAACATATCGGCCCTTGTGAATGGGTTAGCAGGTGACATGGGCACCGTGAGCAAAAGGCTAGGTGACTCAAAGGACTATCTGTCTGATAATATGTGTCCATTTATGAAACATCTGAAAACTCCTATATTTAGATCATTTGAGGGCACAATATGATTTTTCCCAATAGAAAACATTTCAGATGGAAAGCTTATGCTGAACTGGCTCTTTCACAAAAGTCTGTTTCTCATCAAAAATAGACCTTTTAAAGGTATGCTTCAGTGTTTTTGCCAGGAATTTAAAAATATGATGAAAAAACCCACATGGGAGAGGAAAAATGAAATAGAACAACAACCTTCCTAATGAAACAACTTGAACAAAAACATGTCTTCAATGAGGACTAGAACAGAAAAGAAAAGCTTTGATGTGTATATATCCATCTTAATGATGCATGAAAAACCATTCAGATACAGAGTTCTGGGTTAGGTCATGATAAATGCTAGGTTACTTTTTTCGGGGAATTTCATAGCAAATGAATTTTTTAAATTTTGTTTTTCTACTACATACACAGGTTTTACCTGCATAAATTTCCCCCTGAAATATAATATGATTTTAAAAAACAAAAAAAAATGAGATTACTAGGGCAAATGCAAGCAGTCATTCAACACAAAATTTCACAGTAATACTTCATTTATTTATTTCTAGTTATTTTGTTTAACTTACATGTGCGATCTGCTTGGTAGAAAGATTGTGTATATCAAAGATTTCTCCTGCTATGTTAATTAGGGGGTGAAAATAAAATTTTCACTTTGATTATTTTATACCACCAGAGAGCCTTCTAGGAAGGGAAAATGGATATTCCTAACAAAAAAAAAAATATTTTTTGATTGATCAGGAAGGCACAAAAGCTTACATTGAACTATTTTTATTTTGTTTTATTTTGTTTTGTTTTCCAGGTCATATATAAATGAAATTTTCATCTTAAATAAAAGCTTTAGCAACATTTATCTATTACAATTAACTATTACTATTCTCCCTTTTCCAGCTATTGCTTCTTGTTTCCTATAGGACCTGAATATGTGCCATCTGCATATCAATAATCTAATAAATTCAGTCCAATCAGTAAAGATTTACTCTATTTTTAAATATGGAAGTTAAATTTAATTTTGCCTTTTTCATTAAAAAGATGATCCAAAAAGTACTCTTTTATTCTCATTACTTAAGAAAGGGTAAGATTGGATAGGAAAGAAATGAGATGAGGCTACTATCTTGTATCTGATAAAAAATTCTAATTTTTCAGCCTACTGCTTTTTTTGTATACTGAACTATCAAGATAAAGAAAAAGAGGGGAATAATCAAAAAGTAAAGAAGATTTTTAGGGAAAAAGAAAACAGAAGACAATTCTTATTTTTTATTATAAATGGAGTAACGAAGAGAGGGACATTTTCCACTAGGCACTTGGATGAAAGGGCAGGACAGAGAATTTAGATGCTTCAAATCTTTGCCAAATGATGAGTTATTTACATAGTATCCCAGCATGGAGGGTTTTGGAATTGGAAAGAGCAGGCTAGGAAAATGGCAAGAGAATTGTGGGTGGGGGCCTGTTGGTATCAGGATCGACGTTGCCAGACAGCAAGATGAGTGAGAGTCTGGAGAAGGAACTTGGAGATTTATTGTGGCCCTTTGGAAAGATACCAGCATACAGAAGAGTTTATCCTCTCTTCCCATTTCCCCACCACCACAGATCTGTGACAGCTACCCTGAATCTCATTACAAAGTCAGGTAAAGAGGAAATCATGGCATACTGTAATGTTAATAAGCTAAGGCAGGTTCTGACTACAGCTGCATTCTTTTTGCAGTTCAGATATACAGGTAAGAGATGTTCTCAGCTAATTATCTAAAAGCCATAGAGCTCTCTGTTGCTCAAGGTACTCACTGAGCCAAAGCCCAGAGCAATCAAATAAAGGTAGTACTAATAAACACAGCTTTAATGCCTGCTTCCACACTCTGAAGAACACTTCCTGTCAGCTTCATGTCCTGCATGTTGCCAGTCATAATCTCCTTTTGTGTCTGGCCCCATAATCGATTTTGAATTAATGTGATCAGTGATCCTCTGCAGGATGGGCTCCTGACATGTGAGTGTCTGCTGCTTATTAACAGAGGTTCTTATGCAGGACGGGAAGCTGAGAGAGGTCAGTGCTATGCTCAGTTGGTTTAAATATGAAACGTTCTGTTCGTGACATCCTCTTCTCTGACTGGAAATCAATGGAGCTTTACTGCTGCAAAATGGAAAGGCTATCTTGACAAATCAGGTCTTTTCTGTGTGCAATTCAATTAATACCGTACAATGAATTATACATAACCAGTGAACAAGATGTTTGACATGGTCATAGAGCTGCAGATGAGATTTGGTAGGTGACCTACAGGCTCAGATACTCCTCAGTGTGTAAAGCTCCAGCTCTCATTGTGTATTGTGACATCCAGCAGACCTCACTGCTCTCCTTGGATCAGGTCCCTGAAAGCCTCCCTCTGCGCTCATAATTAATATGTTCTATGTGTAACAGAATAACATGTAGGATTAACAGCTCCCTTTTTATAGACATGATTGCCTAACTAAACAAAGCATTCATTACACCAGTAAAAGGGTAAAGCTGATAGCAAGGCATTATTTTCTCTCCTTGTTTCTGCTTTGATGCATCAAAGATGATTTCTGTAACTAACAACAAAAAATAAGTACATTCAATTGCATTCCAATTAAATGCCCATGATTTAACATACAAACAATGCTACCATCTTTGTTTTTATACAAGTAGGGCAGAGAATTCTGACCTAAGGTCCCACTCTGCTAAGTCAAATTTAACCATAAAATAAAAAACTGTAGTGGCACAAAGCACTAAATCTGCAAGGCAGGAACACCAAAGAGAAGCTGGAAGGGATTATTATTAACTCCTGGTTAGAGTTTGAAACCTGAGACATAAAAGATTATCCAGGGATTTGCAAGGCTTTGTTTATGCCCAGATACTCAAACCAGACAGAGAAGGCTCAGAATTACTGAATAAGTCTCTGTTTTAATCACAAGATGATTCTAGTTCTGAACTGCTGCATGGTAACTATTTTTGCACACTTTTCTAGAAATCTAATTTTATACTTAATTGAAATGATTCAAGGTCTGGACAGATATGATGTTAACCCTTTCAATTCAGGCAACAAATGACGCAGGTGATATTATTATCATCTGCCTAGGGGTGACTGCTTATGTGTGTTGACTCAACGTTTCACACAATTTGTGTTAATTTTACAATAAACAGACTTATTAAAAAAAACCCAGCAGTAATCTTTCAGATATACACATGTTCTATACCTAACACAATAGATCTCTGGACCTGATAAAGTTATAGACATTCTTACAGTAGAAGTAATAAATAATATGATATTATCAGTATTAATTGGGGGATAGAAGAATGGAATTCCATAAAACATTACTTTCTTGTTTTTCAGGAGACTAACATTTCTCCTTCCATAACTCTGAATTCATAATATATGTTACATAATTTGCTAAATCAAACCAGAAAGCAGCAGAAAGCCTAGCTGTGCGCTTAAAGCAAATTGTTTCATAAGGGAACAGTGCTCTCCAGTGACCAAATAAAGGAATTGTTATAATCAAAAAACAGGTAATTGTGGTTTCCTTTAGTTTCTAAACTTTACCTTCTTTTTTCCACAGTGATTAGTAGGAATATCTTCTACATATAATATTCACATTTTCACTTAAAGGATTTTTTTCCCTTTTCTTAATGAAATATGTCTTACAAGGCTAATTGTTTTATACACGTAGTTCTTGAAATTCCCACAGCTCTTTTTTTAACACTGGTATAAAAACACAAACTTATGAAAACTGAAAGCATTTCTTGGCTAAATCACATGAGTATTAGCAAAGGTTTATTTGCAAGAGTAGTAATCCTTGATGTTAATGAAAACTGTAAACCTATGATTCTAATTATTCATGAAAGGTATTGGAAGTATCCAATGTAGTTTGTCTTACATTTTATTGAGAATTAAATTCCTGGAGTATTTTCAGCTAAAGAACTACAGAGAATCTTATACAATTTTTTGCTGATCACATACAGTTAAAATGTAAGAGAAAATAAAAAGCGTAAATCTTTGATTTCATCTTATTCTTGTCTCTTTGTAAGAGAAATATTAAGAATATGTTAGATCTTCATTGCTTTATGTCAGTATACTTTTACTTAAGCCAGTAGAGAGATGGTACAAGACTCATCTTACCATTCTATCCATCTATAAGCTGGATGTCTGGTAACCTCAGGCTTCTGCTGTACTCAGTGCAGAGAAATAGGTACCTCATCCCTTTCTAAGACACATGAGATGAATCATCTTCCAGAGCTGACTGTTACCTCCACTGAATACAGAATGAGCCTGGAGTACTAGTGCAAATGTCCATCCTGTTGATGATGGTGACTACTTGAGCGTAGTCTACATCATACTGGTAGATGTGAATCAAGATCCTAGGTTCTGGATCAACAAAATAACCCATCAAGCGAGGAAAAATGCTCACTAAAACCAGATTCCAAAGCTCTAAAAAATGTGGTTTAGAGACTGAAATAGAATAGATCCATTATTATACTCTTTTTTTAATGATCTCTATTGACAAGCAGACATTCATGTCAGTATGCATGTGCTAAGATGCAGCATTAATAATGACACAACATTACAGCCTAGAGCTAGGCAGTTCTGCAGAAACAGGGCAATGATGTTCCATGCAGAAATTGTCTTCTGACGACCTTCAGTGACTCTGAGCTAACGAGCCAATTTCTTTCATATCTTCAGTGTCTTGGAAGCATGAACAACTACTTGACAGTTTGTGGTTATCTTCTAAATAGCAATGGCTGCATTATTTTCTTGTCTCTTAGAATCAGAACCCAGATGCTGTGTCTGCATTAATGCAGCAGGCTAAGGGTAGATCTGTAGAATGAAACAGCTGGTGTTGAGGCCTCAAAGTCTTCATCATATGCACTTCAGAAAGGTTTACCTTGGTCTAATTCCTGTCTGGCCATACAGACTGAATGACCATCAGTGACCAGATTGCATTGGCTGTGCTTCTGGCACACATTCTCAAGCTTATCTTCATCCAAAATTAATCCAGTTTGAGTACCCCAATGCAAGCCCTCCATTGCAAACTGCTCTGCAATGCAAACAAAAGTGAAGTAAAAGAGGATGATTAGGAGATTTGTTCCTGATCTGAACTAAATGAATACTAATGTGGACACGCTCGATGTTGTGTGGGTATTGTTATATGTTGTCTTTATGTTGCCGACGGGACATTTGGAAGCCATCAAATTTTACAGAATGGTGATACTCCTCTTAGTAAATACAAACATCTATTCAAACACCTTTTAAGAGTCAAGATTAAAACCCTAAAATGACATCAGCCTCCATGTATGTGTATTGCACAATACCTATGCTTTGCAGGGAGTATTTCTATAGAAAGTTACAGTTAAAGATCTTATGTGCATCTGTTAGTTTTCCAACTCCACTTTTTAAAGATTATTTGAAACATGTTAAAAACAGGCTTTGTAAGGTCTGCTTTTAAAGCTATTAGATGATTATTCACATTACAGAACATAACTAACAGGTTATATATTCATTTTCTCTCTGCTTTATGTTACATATAACGTCAGCTAGAAAATATGATGAACATCTAAAATGTGCACTGCCAGTTTCACAAATTCTGGGTATATTTTTTACAAAACCCCTTACCTACTTCTCTCCAAATAAGAAATGTTCCACAATGTTCATAAGAATAATATATGGCAACAAGCTTGTGTTCTGCAGATCTAATGCACTGTAGTTGGCAGTAGTGTATTTCAAATGTCTTTGTGTACACAATAATACTTGATGGTTTGAACTCTAGTAAAAAGAAGACTTTGTGTGACCAGTCTGCAGACCTAGAAAAGACTTTGAATGACTGACAAAATTATATCTTGTTACTAACCTATTAGCTATGAAGAATGTCTTTTAATTGCAAAGTCAAGATTATATTTCCAGATATCACAAAGATGGCATTTAGAAAAGTAAAGTTGTTTCAGCCATGATATTTTAAGGACAAAAGAGAAGCAAGGTCTATGGGGTGACATAAGGATGTAAGAGGCAATGAATACAGTCATTACACCTATACTTGTAGTGCTCACACCTATTTTCTGTCGCAGATGAACTGGCATAGTCTAGCTACATTCATATTTTTACCATCCAAAACTGTGGCCACAATCAATCTTTTCTTTGAGAAAAATCCTTAGCTCCTGCAAACTCTCATATTGTATTTGGGTATTGTTTAGGGAAATTATCATGAATCCATGGCCAAAAGAATTCAGAATCTATTTTAACAACTTAACAGAAAATGCAATCATATGGCAAAGCCCAGGTCCACACCTGGCACTGTTTAACTTTTGAGTATAGAC
Organism: Scopus umbretta; assembly: GCA_013400535.1. Classification (NCBI taxonomy): domain Eukaryota; kingdom Metazoa; phylum Chordata; class Aves; order Pelecaniformes; family Scopidae; genus Scopus; species Scopus umbretta. The sequence goes on from VZTL01069760.1 coordinate 25,704, forward strand.
TTATCTGCAGTGATACAAAAGTTTTGATTTCTGCACGGTAGTCTCAATCTAGATACTGTACACATACATATGGAAAGCCACTTTGAAGAACAAGTACATGGTTTCAGGAGTTCTTGCTATTTCTGTCATCTCCTTAGCTTCATAATAGTAGGATATCTCTTTAAACACAAAATCTAGAACAAGTGTCATAATTACACTAGTAACCCAGTCTACTGAGATGGTTTTAGCTGAGAAATTTTTCTTCCTGAATATTCAGCTGGTTGAAAACTGTAGACAAACGAATCAGGAAAGCTGTTCAAACTATTTCAGAGACTTTTTCTGTGAAAGCTCTTCTCTTCCCCTCTCCCTTTCCCTTTCCCTTTCCCTTTCCCTTTCCCTCTCTCTCTCCTTCTGCCCCTGTGAATATTCCAGTGAGTTTACTTTGGTCTCCTTCAATCCTGCTTTCATCCCTTTGGTGAGAGTTATCACACTTCTCTAAAGTTTGGTGATATGTGTGTATAAAATGCTTTTCTCTAAATAGTGGTTCCAACATCAAAAAAGAGAAAGGTCTTTTGCATTTACAAAGTAGAATAGCAAGAATAACACCTTAAGACTGTGGGATAACATATATCATTTAACAGTATCTTAGAAACATGTACCAGAAAAAAAGAAAAAAAGAAAAAAAAAAAAAAGACAAGAATACAGACTTGGGCATTCTCTGCAGATCTTATTCTCTGAATCTCTTTAAGTTTGCTGATTCCTTTGTAGCATTATGAAAGTAAATACTGTTCCTTTGAAGAAAGCAACACTAAAGAGATTTCCAGGGTCTCTACTGAGAGTTCAGAAATCTGCATCCTTGATTCCAGTAAGACATTAGTTGATCCTAAAGCATGGCATATTTTTTTCAGCACAAAATCAAGATTATTGTGGACATTTATTAGTGTTCAGCATCAATCACTTTGATTTTGTTGCTGACATACTGTAATTTTTGATTTAAAAATTTTACAGAACAACTAACTTGTTCCAATCTAATATATTCACATATCTTGAATTAAAGCAAGATGGCTGAAGGTTATTTCTTCATTTTCTGGGTTCTGTGATGATATCAAACAAGTCTTGCATCAAACTAAAGAGTAATTATATTCAAACTTTGTTTTGCATAATTTTTGTTTAGAGAAAAATATTGACCAGGTAGCCTTTGAAAATATAATATCGATTTAGACAATAAGGCTTGGGGCCAGGATCCGTGCCTACCCATATCTGTAGGACCCTTAGTTGTACTTAAATGTAAATTATAAAAATAATCCATTAAAGTCAATAGGCTGCAAGGCTGAGACTCTTCATTCTCCCTTAGTTATTTGTGTGGAAGATGGATGGTCTAACCTTGGTAAACTTAGTCTCTTACTCAAAAAGTGGCATCTCAGTTTAAAGTGACTTATTGCAGTGCCCAGGAATATTTCTTAGTACGTGCTCTTCGATTTGGTGAGGTCAGTTCTTGCCTTGTAAGTCACTACTGACCTCCCTCCTTGTGAGTTATGTTTGGGCAATCACTTTGGTAAAATCCCAACTTCCAAATTTTTAAACACTTTAAGTTTTCCACATTCCTTCCTCAGAAGAAGTTACCTGGTCAGCTTTTTTTCCCCTGAGCAGCATGGGCTGACATCTCACAGATAACAGCTCAGCTCCAGGACCATCTTTGCAATGGTTTCCTAAGCTCTTAAAGGGCTTGCAGGTAATAATCACCCTTCTGCCTCTCTTCATGCTCCATATCCACATATCTAAGTGGTCTATTTGTCCTTAGCCTAATCCAGATTTAAGATTCCAGGAGTCTTTAGTCACATAGTCAGTCTCCTTCCACTACTCCTTTACTCCCTCCTATACATTGTCCATTTCAATTTTCTGCCTGTATTGTGGCTTCCAACTTTAGTTCTCTTAGCTTTCAAGGTTTATAGTACTAGATAGCTACTGGTAGCTGTGAGTCACATGAACTTTTTTGAAGTTATTGAGAATTTTTGTTTATGCTTCATAGTGGCTAGAAATATAGAGCTTTTCCCCATCCACTCCTCATGGTAGTAATATCACCAAAGTTCTCTGCTATGGGATTTTCTGTCTGTGCCCCTAAAACTGTTACTGATAGACCATTAGGCAGATACACAAAAATCAATAGCATTTTGAAAATTCTCTTTCTAACCTTATAGCCAGGGGTTACACAAGTTTTACTCCTTGGGATACTCTGTATCCTGAAAATAACATGAGGTGTGCTGAGGTTCAAGTTATCATTCCTTTACATTTTCTTTTGATTACTAATTTATATAGACCATCTGTTTCTTATCTGTCTACTTTTTACACTCTCTGTGTTTTGTATATTTTCATTCAGTCCTCTTTATTCTGACTAGTTTGATTTCAGTTCTGTTTGGCTTTCTTCTCATTTTTAGCCTTGATATTCTCATTCAAAAATGTTCATATTTTTGTGCCAAAGGCTAAAAAATTCTCTTAGAAGATTTTAACAGTAAGCCAAAACTATTAGAGAAAGTTTTTACATTTTTAAGTATTCTGAGGAGCATTTTTAAGGGTAAAATTGAAATATGTATCAGATTCATTTTTTTAAAGTACTTCAGCACTTGCAATATCAAATCCCATTGTCTTGCAATTAGACCAAGTTGCTGAAGTGCCTGCAGCAGATTTAAAAATGCAGCACAGGCCCCAGAGTCACTTACTGAATGTCTGTACTGCAGATGAACTATTCACGCCCTGGAAGCTGCACAGAGATCCACCAAGGCTCATTTATTCTCCATCTATTAAACTAGCTTTTGTAGACCACCATGCCTGTATGGTTTAACTGTTTACACCAATTCATGTTTATATTGCGTTACAGTCTGAAGTGCAGATGACTATTCATCTGTAATAGGTTAGAATAGATGCTATGGTCAAAGCAACTTAGAAGTATATTCCTCACAAATTCTTTACTTCTCACAGTTAAGAGGTAATGTTTTCAAAGAGCTGAGAGCTAAATGTCCTTTGACAGGAGCAATTCTCTTTGTGCACACATAATTTTCACACAAAATGAAATTCACAGATGAGCAGTGTTTGATTTCTACAGCACTTGAATCCCACAATTTGGAGACCACTCATGGCCATGCATACAATGCTCAGCTGTAGCTTTAATGTGTTAAAAATCCAATTAGGTAATGGAGGAAGAAATATTCCTACTGGTCGGACTCCTGAAAACAGAAGTATCACATTGTCCTATAGGCAGTAGAGCTAATGAAACCTGATTTCATATATATTTGAGTCCTATTTCCCTTATGTCACCCACATCACACCAGTAAAATTACCTCTGCTCCTCACCAGATTGTCTCTTATGAAATACTCATACAAGAAGAGAAAAACATACACTAGTCTTGAACTACATGCATATGAAATGGCTGCCTGCTACTAACGAGGATGTGTAATGGCTGATTTCACTCTCATTTGGCCTCAAGAAAGGCACTGTTTTGGGCCTTTCTCCTTTAATCAGTCACTTTTTCAGTAAATTTGTAGCAATGTAATTACCTTGAAGAATTCTACCCATCTCTCAATGAGACTAAAATTAGCCAAAGTATTTCAAAGTTATCAAGAAGGGACATACAAATGAAATAGAATAGAGTTCAAATTCACCTCATTTTTTCAGGAAAACATGCTAAACAGGATGCATGATACAGAGGATTCCCTATCCTATCTGCACCTGGTTGAACACAGTGACCTAAGGGGGCAATGGTGACAAGTTCCTGGCCAGCACAGCAGACGCATCTCCTTTGTGACTACCCCACCTTCCCAGGTGCCCTTGCATAATAGGTATGAGGCTCTGCAGGTGGAACAAAACAACAATGACGATGATGGTTCATCTAGTTTGGAGGTGTCACCAAGGTCAAGTCAGCCTACACCCTGCATCAAAACTGCTTCCATAAAGAAAAAAAGATGAGTGACTGTTATAGGAGACTCCCTTCTGAAGGTAACAGAAGGTCCAATATGCAGACCAGACCCAATTCTTAGGGAACTCTGCTGCCTCCCTGGGGCCCAGGCAAAAGATGTAAAAAGAAAACTTCCTACCCTGGTATGGCCCTCAGATTACTATACATTATTGATTTTTCAGGCAGGCAGCGATGAAGTTGTAACAAAAAGTCNCAGGCAGCGATGAAGTTGTAACAAAAAGTCCAAGGGCAACCAAGAGAG
>VZTL01069761.1:4146-15758 GCA_013400535.1 Scopus umbretta
CTCTGCACTAGTGATCTGTAGTGCTTCAGTCAAGTCAGTACCAAAAATTTTGACCTAACGTTACTGTGTAAGATTCTGAAGCTGTTTTCTAAAAAGCAGAAAAATAAAAATTCCAGCATTCAAAGGCGGGTGTCTGTCTCCGCCAGTTAAGAAAGACATCTTTCACAACACAGCTTTATATTGCTGTCTCACTTGTTTTCTGTACTTGCCTTTGAAACATAATGAAGATTGGTATCATGCCAGTGAGATATTTAAATGTATTACACTTAAAAAAAATACCTTCCCGGTGGCAAAGTGACTGCTAGTTTTTTTCTCTTTCTCTGTACCTGGAATTCACTAATGTCTTTCAATTACTTAAACCAGACACTAAACAGAAGCCCATGTAGGCAGAGATGCTACATAAATATTAAACAAGAGCTTATGGAAGTGACCAGCCCAGACTGTATATGCTGCTCACATGGCCAAGGAACAATACAGTGTTTTATTCAGATGGTTTGGGATTTGTCAGTCCTGAGGAAAAAGCTATGTTTTTTTCTCTTGATAACCAATGAAAATATTTGGACCAAAATCAAAGCTTTTATATTATCTTATAGAATTCACATTTATTGACCAATATATAAATAAGGTCACTACCATAAGTAAGGATATCTGCCTGAACAGAACTACCAGTGATAATCTCCCAGTATTTTCTTATGAAGTTCACAGAAGTAATTATCATTAACATAATCATTCACAGCAGAGCCCAGAGAAAGCAGAAATTAACCGTAGATGGCTTCTTGAATCCTTCCCTCTAGCAGCAATGGAACCAAGCTCGGGGGTAGGAATGCAAATTCTCCAAGCGTGACACTGCTTGTTGCTGAACAAGAAATCTGCACACATCTAGTAAAACGCAACTACAATCTCCAGGTCCGGCAACTATACAGACAGTATCAGAAAACCTCCAGCAAAAAGACTCTCTTCAAAGAATCATTAACACTTCAGGCATCAGAAAAATCACCCAGTCAGCTAAAAGAATAATATTATGCAAAAGGTACATTTATGTCTTTAGATAATAACAGCTTGAATGTAAATTGTCCTTCTACCAGAATACGACTGATTCTTGGTCTCCAATCGATGCAGAAGGCAGAACAAGAAATGTATTTGTTTTAGCCACACAAATACTTCTATTTCTCAGAATTTTTGTTTGGTGTAAGTGTAGATAAGCAAAAGGAAATGCATTCTTACAAATGAAGTGGACTACTAACAGTTTGAGTAATCCATGCTAACACTTGCTCTTCTTTTTACATGTTACTGACAAGTACATTGACATCTAGAAAAGATAAATCTCTAGTTTAAAAAGCAGTTGCAGGGCGCGGACACACAAACCAGTCAAAAAATGGAAACAAGCAGGAACCATTTATATGGAAAAATTCCAGATATGATATTCTTTGCAGATCACCAGTTTCCTACCAGAGAAAAAGTCTGTCTCCAACCACTTTAGCTCCAGAGTATTAAATTTAAATTCACATTATGAAACTTAAAAGAAAAAAGGTTTCTGTGAGCAACAAACCTGGCAAACTTCATATTTTTATGGAGTTGGCTCCTTCACTCTTTGCAATGCTCCTAGGTCTGTCACACAGCTAAAAGTGTCAAAAAACACGCAAGTAGCAGCACATGGTTCATAGGTACAGGTGTGCTGACTGGTTGCCAAACATCAGCCTTAGTTTGCAGTGGATCAGGGATTAAGCTGTCGCTACCCAGCTTCCCCTCTCAGGAGCACTACCTTGGGTTTCTCGTTTACCTATTTGCTGATTCTCATGAAGCAAAAAGTAGAAGTATAACAATATTTCTGATACCCATATTTCTCTGACAAATTTGATTTAAACTGGCTAATGGATATAGAAGCTGGAGGAGGTAAAGTAAGAGATAAGGGGAAGAATAACACAGCTGGGATGGCATGACCACAGAAAACCTAAAGAATGTATTAACGTCACAGAAAACAAACCTAATGACTATATTTTCTGTATGCTCTCAGTACCCTAGATTACTGAAATTATCTTTCACCCTACTTCTCAAGAGCTGAATCATCAAGATATTAACATCCATCTTACATGAAACAACAGCATCCTAAGCTGTATCAACAGGAGCATAGCCAGTAGATCAAGGGAAGCGATTATTCTCCTTAGTACTCATCAGACTGCAACCTACTCAAGGGGCTGGAGCTCTGCCATGCAAAGAGAGGTTGAGGGAACTTGTTTTTTTTTTAGCTTGGAGAGGAGAAGGCTTCAGGAGAACCTGATGGCAGCCTTCCCATACCTACAGGGAGGTTACTAAGGAGACAGAGCTGCTTTCCTGACTTGGGTTCATAGTAGTTTAAATAGCGAAAATACAGTCATAAAAATTAAACTGAGCAGCTTCTGACTGGACAGAAGGAAAAAAAAAAATTACTATGAGGGTACAGATACTGTGGGCATCTTTGAGGTCTTCAAGACTTGTCTAGATAAAGCCCTGAACAATCTGCTCTGGATTCAGCTTTCAGCAGGAGGTTGAACTGTAGACCTCCTGAAATTCCTTCCCACCTGAATGACTGTGCAAGTCTAAGACTTTTTCATCTCTCTCCAACAAAAATGAAAGGGCTACGACCATGGAAAGAAGCATTAGTCTGTTGTTCTCCTCACATTAGTTCAAGACCAGATTCTTTCTACCCTAATACGACCTTTTCTTGGTTATAAAGCTGTAAAAAGTTGTCAGAAACAATTTATCAGAGTATGTAACAAACAGAAAGAGTTCTAGAAAAAAACAGCTTCAAGGAATAAAGTATGATCTATTATCTACATCCAGGAGGATGAGAAGTAATGGGCCTAATGAACAGAACGTTCACATTACATGTTCAGAAAATAGTTTTAACAGTAATGGTTAGTCAAGCACTGCAATACACTGAAACATGAGTCTCAAAGACTCCTGGAGCAGTTTCCAACATTCCAAGTCTCCACAAATGACCTGACAAATCTTAACCATGAATACTCTAACCAGTCCTGCTCTGGACAGGTGAATGGTTACGACCCTTTGAATCCTTTCTGTCTCTAAGTCTGCAAGACTTTCTCAGACAGAAAAATCATACTAGAATAAATCATGCCAAAGAAAAGCGATCCAATGAAATACACATAGGGGATTTGTTGCCAATCTTTGGTCATCATTAAAGATATGTTTAAGACTTATTCCTTCTGAATGTACCACATGAGGACTACATAATGATTATGTAATAAGAAATGTGTCCTTCAGGCCCTGTGACCAAACAGGCTGACCAGCAGGAGTCAGTTTTCCTCGAAGACTTGCTCAACAAGATAGGTAATTACTAATTAGACATCTGTGCAGAATCCAGCATTTGATTTGAATAACAGAGCAGCTTAGTAAGAGTAGGAATACATTAACTGGTTAGGTTCACAATTTGGGTCCTCTGCAGCTATGATGGTACTGAAAAATATTACTCCATTTTGTTCATCTGTGAATCTCGGTTTTGAGAATTTTTGTTTGGTTTTCCAAGCAGCAGAAGTGACAAGAGATACACAGGAGATTCTACTTCAAAGGACAAAAGAACACTTTAATCCCTTAGTGCTAGCGGATTCCTAGGTCTACTGCAGACTACAGGCACTTTGGCTTAGAATAGAGGCAGCTGTGGCTTGCGGCAATCAAGTCTATTATTGGAGTTCACCACATCCTGCAGATCTACTGAAATACTTGTGGACAGAGACTCCTTTCTCCAGGACATCACAGCAGACTTGCTTAGCTAGTTTGAGAGCTCCTTGCACCAGTGTGAATGACTTTGAGAGCTAACAGAGATCTTTATGTCAATTTCAGTCATTTCCCCAGAATACTCTTCCACCTACTACACTGTTTAGGTAAGCATCTTAATGCTTGAAGTTCAGAAATCACGGCAACAAAACTTGTTGCTCCTGCTACATTAATTTCAAATACATTCTCCCTCTTTCAGCATTACTTCCCAGAGAGACATGAGGTTTATTTCAACTCTCCCAAAAGAGGTGACCCTTGCCTTTTTCTGGGAGATAAAAACAAAACAAAACAAAACAAAACAAAAAAACTCTCCAAAGAGAATTGGTTACAGAAGATGAAGGTTTTGGCCTTACTGAGGGGGAAGGGAAGAGAACACAAAGGTACCAAGCACACAATCAAGACTGAGCCAAAACAAGCAGAAGCTAGAGTGTCCAGCTACTAGGAAAGGGTAACAAGCCATCTCAGTTGCTGAATAATTTTTTCCGCTCGTCTTTCCAAGAGCAAAACACAGGAGTTTCCAGCTGTTGAGATGATAATATAAACACTTGAGAATTCAGAATAGGTTCCCGCAAGAGACAGTAACACAATTGGTTCATTTGTTTTTTAAACAATTCAGCTTTCATCATTCACGTATTTACAATTCCTGAAACAGAAACCACTTTTCAGTAACAAACAGATGCTGCTATGAGGAACAGACTCTCAGCTCTTTTTAGGTTTAGATCTGCTACTCAAGATGGATGAAGTAAGGTCCAACACAAGATGGATTTCGCTTGAAACACCCAATATTTGCTAGTCTGGTCTTTGCCTACCCTGGTAGCAGCAGTAAGAGAAACCAATGGTGTTAAGCATCATCCATTAATAAACCCCTGCGCTTTATATCAGTTGAATTAGTACAAATTTGCATCAACAACAGAGCATATGTTTCTCTACTTCTAGTCACTCACTATCTTATTCTCCGTCCACTAAAACCAGTAATCAGATGGTCTTAGTTTGCTGATTTTCAAATCGTTGTTATAAAAGAGGTTCTCTTAATTTTATTCTTTCACCAGAACAAAAACATGAAGTTAAAGGGAATTAAATGTAAGAATTAGCTGTGTCACTAGAACTGGGCTGAGGATACAACTTATACAAGATCACCAAAATTTCAAAATTCTATTTTGTTTCAAAGCAGTGTGAAAACCGAAGACTTCAAATTACTCCTAAGTTCTGAAAAAATACAGAAATAAAAGTTGGGTAAGTCACACGATTCATTTCGGCCATGATAATCACCATTGCAATAGGAAGTTCCAAGTCATTCTGGCAAGCTGCCACTGTTTTGGTGGCTTACGGTACTTTTGTTTTCCATGTCAAGCTTAACATGCTTATTTTAAGCATCTCTCAATTAAAATGAGGTACTTTGTTTTGTTGGTTGTGTGTACTGGTTTTCTGGGGGGTTGTTTTGGTTTTTTTCTTTTCAGTTTCACATTTTATATTATGTTGGAATAGCTTTTGTTCTGGAACAAAATTCCAGGCATTCCATAAAATATCCCAAATTTGATAATCATTGACAGAAAAACAGATCACCACAGAATGTTTCTGCTGAAGATTTCCTCATTACCGTTCTATACATGATCACACACTCTTCTAGCCAAAAATCAGCACAACAGTCTAGTGACTCTGTAAATCTCTCCACTCTATTACTCATGCCTGCTTTGGTACTTAATTCATTTCTCCCCCAACAGCCTGCACACCTGCTTTGCTGCTACCTTCTCTCAATAGCCCAATTGCTACTTGAAAGCCAGTTCAGCAGAAATATCCCTGAAACCCTCCAGTTGCTTACAACTTAAGAGTGAGTGGGAATGGAAAAGGAGAAAAAGCAATTCAAATTCATACCCTCTTTTGATGAATACACACCCTCACTGAGGCCACATGTGTCACCACTCTCCCACATTACTACTGCATTCCAAAATTGCTTCCACTCCCAACATCAGGGATTACAGCTCTTCCTTGGAAAATTCTGAATTCAGCAAGCAAAAATAAATGCCAATCAGATGTTCTGTGCTCTAATGATGACTTTTGTTGTGTCCAGCATTACATGGTATTTTCCTTTTATTTCACTTTGAACCAAGGGTTTAAAAAAATTTCAGTGTCAGACATATAAATTCATCTGTGGCAAAGACAGCAACACACAATACTCCAATGATGAAAATAATGTGTGAGAAAAGATCTAGAATGATTTCAAAACCTACAGTGACAATTGCTGCATTTCATGGTAAAATTCTGCAGCTAAATACAACAGCAATGCCACAGTGAACTGCAGCACTTGGAATGCACTGGCAGACTCAAGACTAAAAGCAAAGTATCACAACCACTCAAGTGGTGGCAGTTTCCCATAATGCCCCAGAGTTTCCAACTGCAATTCTGAAGTGAGACTTTAGTAGTGATAATTTTTTTTAAGCAACTGTAAGGCATAAGTTATTGAGGATATTTTTATCACCCCAAAATTCACAGCCAAGGAGGGTGGAGGGAAATGAAAAAAGGAGAAAGCTAGTGGGCTTGAAGATTGAAAACAGCACATAGACATTATTAATGGCATTCACTAGCCTCTGTTTCCAGATTCCCTCATTTGCAGAGCTTCCAAGTTTTAGTGATGGGTCAAAGAACAAACCATTAATTTTCTAGCATGTGTGTAAAGGACGTGCACTCCATTACATGTTAAGTACAAAGCTATCCTTGATAATTGCAATTTTCACTAGGTTAAAGCATAGTAAAATAAAGCAAGTGTTTCAGGAAAGGATTGTAAAATGCCTTTCTAGAACTCTACAGAAATTGTAAATGGTAGACTGCGGGACCTGGCTGACTCCTAAAGCCGGAAGACAGTTTAATGGTGTTTGCTGCTTGTGTTTTAAATCAGACCAGTCAGGGAAGCCTTCAGAAGTCTGCAGCCAGCCATACAACTCCATCACTTAATACCGCAGTAAATAATACTTCTCACTGAGCAATGCCAATTTCATGCTCCATTTTATATGAAATGTTACATTTTCCAAGAAACATATAAATAACAGAACTATGGTCCTTTCGAAAGAAAAAAAAACCCAAATCTTGCAATTACAATAATTGCTTTGTTTCAGGACTAACAGATGTGGTCTCAATTTACTGCAGAGCAATACATACAGCTTACTGGGGATGGTTTCAAAGGAGGTTAATGCAGGTGCAAATCAAGTCTCGAGTGGGGAGGAAAGAAGCTTTAGACATACACTGCTCTGCTGAGACCAAATACATTTTTCCTTTATGATACCTTCAAGTCACGATGTATTCTTCATCCCAAATATAACAGGTGGCACATCACTTCAAATACAAAGCCAAGCAAGCATGCCTTCTTTCATCTTTCAAAAGTAATGTGTTGGCTTCCTTTCTATTTTAAAATCCTGTACAAAGTATCAATCCTGGTCTAAGTACTTCCCTGTAAAGCCCTTTCATTTTTTCATTTTTTCATTTCAAGTGCCGGGTCCTGCACTTTGGTCACAACAACCCCATGCAATGCTATAGGCTTGGGGAAGAGTGGCTGGAAAGCTGCCTGGCAGAAAAGGACCTGGGGGTGCTGGTTGACGGCCGGCTGAATATGAGCCAGCAGTGTGCCCAGGTGGCCAAGAAGGCCAACAGCATCCTGGCTTGTATCAGGAATAGTGTGGCNGAAAGGTAAGAGAAGGTTGAAGTGTTCAGCTTAACTTCGTAACAAGGACTAGGTCCTCTTTTAAACATGATCAAACACCAGGGTGCTTTCAATCCTCTTTCACAAGCTCCGTATACTCAGCTATTAGTTTCTGCCCATATTGCCTAGAAGAACAGCGATTAAATCCTACCACATTTGCTTCTTATGTAGCAATAACAGACTGACTGTTTTTGGTTCAGTTCAGCATTGTGTACAGGTCAGACTGAATTTACTTCTTCATGACTGAAGTAATGCCACAAACAGCCACATTTTTACTAAGACAACTATAGTCACACATTTTATGAATAAAAAAATCCTGCAGTTAAGAACTTTGCCTGAAGAAGATACTCTTTTGAAAAGCAGAGTATCCCAGACAGACTAAATGATTTCTCACATGCTGAAACTGAACATTAAAAGAAAACAGAAGACTTTCATTGACGTATTTAAAAGATCTCCTAATATTAATGCAAGAGAAGCTGTGACATGAGAGAAACACTTTTCTACGGAAAAAGCATTCAAATACATTAAGAGAGGCTTTATTCCAGTTAACAATCAGTAATGTGATGTGTCTCACTTTATGGCACCCTGTGAAAAACAATGACTATTTCAACAAATGTTGTTTTAGAAATTTGATTTTTTTTAAAATCAATTTTGGTTTGATTTCTCATAAGCTGTATCTTAAACTAGTGACATAAACTAGTCATGTAAGAAAAAGTAGGGATGTACTAATGAAGGTGTTATGAATTGCCAACCTATTATGGAGTGGCTAGCAACAACGTATGCTAATATGAAACTTGGAAAATATCAATGTAGGGGAAGATGACAAACTAGCCTTTTCTGTCCTTTAAAGAGAGAAATATTAACCTAAGGTTTGTAAACCAGTATAGTTGCATTAAAGTGTTATTCTTTACCAGCTTAACTAAATAAGTGGGGGAAATCTCTGTGCATGCATACTATTCAAGCATTTAATGTGCCTCACATTGCAGAACAAAAACGGTTTTACTTTGGTTTGGGGTCTTTTTTACAGCTTCTATACAAACAGAACCAAATCCTCAAACAGTTCCAAGATTTTGCTAGTAATGGTGTTTAATTTTTAACTGAAAAAGAAATCTGAATGTTGATCCTTTAGTGACTGTTCATCATTCTTGATTCTTGCAACCCGTTTTGCTAATGTAACTGCAGCTAAAAATAACTGCTAGAGAGTTTTCTCACTGACCATCATTACAAAGTGTGATTCTGGTGGCATAAAGTTTTCAAAACTTTTCCATTATAGTTTTGGAAAATCCCAAATTGCCAATGGCAAACCATAAAAGGATTCAGAAAGCAAGCCAAATTATACTCTAAGTTACACTAGTTTAATAGTTCGCTTGGCCCCTTCCAGCAATTATCTACAAACATACCAATATATGAGCAGAATAAATCCTTGGACCCTACACTACACCTCCATGACAGCTGAGGAAATCAGTTATCAAATGACATAGTCTACTTGCTTCATAACCCAACTCAACTGCATTCTGAAATGCCACTGCCAATGCTGAATACCTATCCCCCAGAGCACCATTTGACAGATAAATACAATACTTAACAAACCTCTTCTGCAGGTTGAGAGCTATCTGTGTTTTGAAACCTATTTTCAAGGAAAACAAACTACTGAAAAGGTTAGGAACTAGAGAATGTCATGAGGTTAATACAGGACCAGGGCATAGCAGCTTCAAAACCATGCGCTGCCATTCAAGAGATCTGTAAATGAACTAGCAATGAGTTGTCAAAGGTTTACCTACACAGAACGTCTTGAGGTGGGGATCTCCATGGCCCAAGCCAATGGAACCCAAGGTCTAATTCCTCCTACTGTGATCAAAATAAGTACAGGAACCATTATAGGAGATGCAGAACATAAGGTGGAAGGAAGGAAAAGAATCATCAACCTCATCTTAGATGAACAATATACTAGTGAAGTCTGAAGGCTGCAACGAACATGGGTAATTCCAACTCACTTCAGCAGAGCTTCTAATTGCATTAGTAAGACATGCAGAGCCGAGATGCCAGGCTTCAGCACTGGCTTGCAGCTGCCCTTTCTTGCAGTACTTTTTGGATGGTCCCTGAGGGGCTGCTGGCTCATGACAACTAGCACTCCTCTGGACATTCACGAATGGCTGGGTATGTAGCGCAGGCTATGGATTCCTCCCAAGGAGAGGTATGGGAAAGGCAGTTCTGTGACTTGATTTTCGTGGGGGAAGACAGAAGTGAAGCAAGAGAAGCCCATAAAGGAGAATTCTATCATGCGGATGTGAGTCATGCCAAACTCTGCAACTTGCCCTCAAGGCTAAAAATGGTCCCTCACATGTTTTACTTGCTGCACCCACTAGGGACTGGCCTAGTCCTCATATGGCATTGACTGTGCTTCTTTGCTGACAATCCAGACTTACAGAAAGTTGAGCAATTATTCTCTACATTTACCTGAAATTCTAAGAATACACATTTTCTTTTAATGATTCACCAAGCATAACCTTTGCACAGGATCAGATTCTCTTATTAAGATAAATCTAGCCACCTTGTTGAGATTAAGATCAACTTTACGTTTAGAAAACACAAGAATCCTGATGTTGTGATTTATAAGTCTATAAAAGCCATATATTTAGTATGCATGATATACAATAACTCAGGTATGCATGCTCTAGCACTAAATTTCATGCTGAAAGCTTGCTAATGCCTCAGGCTATTGAGCGAGATGATACATGAAGCTGTACATAAGGAGACTGCATACTAGTTTCTTAATTCACCTCTAAATTACAACTACCAGAGGTTTTTTTTGAGTATTTGTGTCTCTAACTGTCTTGCTGTCTGGTAATAACTGCAGGTACAATGAAAGTAAAATTCCCAGTTTCTAGCTGAACTCATATATCCATGATGAACAGAATTCTAACTCTTTAAATTTGTAAAGGTGGTGTTCAAATGGTTTTAAAAATTCTGTAATAAATGTAGACTTTCATATGGTCAATTTGCATGAAAATATTACTGTGCAAAACAAGACTTGGTACTAAGCCAGCTGTTTATAAATTTTAAAACATTCAATTTAGCTTTATTTATACTGTTATTTCCTTTCTTGCAACACATCATTAATTTGATTACAGGTCTGTACTCATGAAGTCAAGACTGCAGGTTCTAACTGAAAACTAGAAAGAGTTCTTGTTTTAAGACACAGTTTCATTACTCTACATTAAATATATATCTATACACACCATGCTATTAAAACTTCATTAAAGGAAACCTACACATGCACAGCCACTCTTCCTAGCAAGTCCATTAAAGAAAAAAAGATCTCATATGAACAGAGCTCAAATTTGTACCAAAATAAATGCAATCATAAAATCAGAAACACTTTTTAAAAATTCTGAAGACTGACAAGTCACTATTTTTTTATTACATTTTTAAAGAACAAAGAAAACTTCTGTAGGAGTTTATTAATAAACAGTGTTTTCTTTGAAGTTGATTTTCAAAGGGACAGGTCGACGCTTTTATAGAAAAGCCTGCAGGAGCAGGTTGACAGTAATGGTGGGTCAGAAGGTGAGAGGAGACAAAGTGTTGCATCAGAAACTCAACCAGCTGCCACCAGATTGATCTATTGTAGGGGCATTAAAAATTACATTTTTACTTTTAAAATTAAGACAGCATTTTTAAGCTTTTTTTCTCAGCAGTTACGAATTCTAAAAGCACTTTCAAAAAATGCATTAAATGGTTAGGTGCTCATGAAATTTTATGACTCAAGAACTGGAATTATAAAGAAGATACTCCCAACCACCAAATACTCCAACTGGATTGCAAGTTCTAGAAGAACTGGCAGTACTGAATGTCCTCTCAAATTGTGTCAGCATCTTATGACTGGTGCTGTGGGGAACAGGCAGAGCTCAGATGACTAAACAGACCTGGCTGGAAAATACCAAGGTAGTGATGCCTAATTAAGTTCAAGTGAACATGTTAGATGCAAGTTCAAGAGAACTTACCAGTTTCTAATTAATTTCATAGAATCGTATAATTGTTTAGGTTGGAAAAGACCTTTAAGATCATCGAGTCCAACCATTAAACTAGAACTGCCAAATCCACCATTAAACTGTATCCCCTTGTTACTCGGGAGGAGAGACTGACACCCACC
>VZTL01069775.1:0-23757 GCA_013400535.1 Scopus umbretta
TGTGAGACCTGTGGACAAAGACAATGTATGGAAATAGAGGCTGTTTCTCCAGAACAAAAGCAGTTTCATAATGCTAAAAGGAATACAGCATTCAGAGGAAAAACTGAGACTTATGCTTTACTAATTCTTTACCATCTAGGCTTTTAGTGGTCTGAGTTAATCTTGGTGTCTTCCATTTTCCTATAGTTTCAACAGCTATTTGTGAGCTGCAGATCTTCACAAACTGTTCCTCGTCTGCTGGACAGCATTTGGCACCTTTCCTTGCTTCCCTTTCCAAAGACCAGCACTCCTCCTCTTAGGCATCATCATCAGTGTTAGGATCAGCCACCTCCATGGTTAGTTGTTTCAAAGGATGCTCTATATTCCTGATGTTGTTGTTCCATTCATGCCTGATTTTGACAAGTCCTTTTTATCTATCTGTATGAATTCAAGCTGGGTGATAGCAGACTGACAGACTGAGTGTATGTAAGATTTATAATGAAAACACACTAATCCAAATATTTCTGTGTTCTTCCTAACATATTATTGTCTTCCCCACGATTGTCTGGACTGTAAAGAGAAGCAGAATTGCTTGTCATGAGTGAGGCACGTTCACATCCTTTTCATGATCATCTAGGTGGGCTAATTTCCCAGCTGGGGAAGGATGCAGTTGTCTGAATGCAGATACATAGTGTTATTTTAGTAACTGTGAAGTTGTAGCCCTATACATATAAATTTGCCATTCGTGGTCATAGGCCAGTCTTTCTATTTCCCTTACAGTGTAAAGTCTTGCCTTGGTTTGAGCTGATTTTAGCTCATATTATCTGTGATAGCAGTAGTGTAGCAGTCAGTTGACAATTGCCTGAAATTGTTTCAGTTTTAGACTGGCTTTGTAAAATTGTGTGGTGTAACCCCTAGTGTCATTTAATAGATAGTAGAAGCAAGCAGCTTTCCTGTGTAGAAGGAGCTATCTATGACCCTAGAACAAAAATATGAACACAGTCAGCAATTACTGGTCCTTGAGTGAATGCAGCCTTGTGGGTCAGGTAAAACCAGTTTCAGGGATTACAAAGAGAACAGACAAGCGAGTATGATATGGAGCTGCAATTCAGTGAGGAAATAGCTAGTAGGCAGACTGTGTTAAAAACATAAACCAACCTGAATCAGATGCAACATTGGAAAGAAGTGGGGGAAGAAATCCCTGCCATCACCATCATATTCCTCCTGGTGAAGAATAGGGACTGCGATACATTACTGTAGGACACCCCATGTACACACACGCACACACATGCACACACGCACATTTTCTTCTCAAGAAATATTGGCCCACAGGACCTAGAGAACAGAGGAAGTTCCCCACCAGGGAAGTGGGGGACATACTAATAAGTACAACAATATTAACTTTATTATTAATTACAAGTTTCTGAAATCATTGGATAATTTAGAGTGTGAGTGTTAGTATCACTGTAACTGACCTAATACTAATAGCTCTTTGTTGTATTTTAGTTAGACTGCTAATACTTTAATTAGACCAATATTGAGTCTGGGGCTCTGCTTATCAGCTATGTTCCCTCTTTGCCTGTAACACAATGTTAAGCTGAAAACACCATCAGTGCTCTAGATTGGAGTGGGTCCCCTGTAGCTCTTGCGATATATCTGTATGACCCATGAAGGTGCATTGCACACCCTAGGGTGCCTCAGTAACAACTAGAACCCTGTTTATACAGCTGAATCCCATCGTCGAGATATATTTCTTTTTTTTCTCTCTCTTCCAAATCACCCTTTCAACCATAGAAGAAAATCAGCATGGAGGTATCTTTCAGTCACACAAGCTGTGCCTGCACAGGGCTGCTGCCAACTACATCTGGCAACCACCCTAGCTCCAGTGAAAGGGAACCATACACAAAAGCTCACTACAAAATGTTGTGCCTCAGTTCTCCTCCTGTTTTACTGTGGAGCCAGACGGAGATGATAAGCAGGCCAAAAGGAAGGCCAGCAGGAAGTCAGGCAGGTGAAAGTTAGCTGGTTGACAGGTACTTCTAGATATACAAAATCCGAAGTAGAAAGAAATCTTGGGTAGCAGGCAGTGAAGTGTAATGGTCATGGTAGCAGATTCATATAAGTAGTGTCAAGGACTCAAAACCAGGGTTCAAAGAAAATAATCTATTCCCATGTAGTAATCCTGTAATGTAAAGTAGTTTTACAGAGGCTTAACAAAAGAGATTAAATTTGGAACCCAAAATAACTTCCTTCTTCTTTTGCTCCCTGTTGTTCTTCAGGTTTCCATCTTTCCATATGACAAGGCTCACATACAGTGAGTGCTTGGGGCTTTCATTGCGCCACCGACATCAAAAGGAGGCTGACCATGATTTCAACAAAAACAGGAATAAGCACTCATAGACTCCAAATCATATCACAAGACCTATTGGCCATGAATAGCTCATTTGTGATGCCCCAAAAAAAGGATTTTTGGCTGAGCAATCATGCAGTTTGTTCTCCTCATATGATCAGGGGTGGGGCAAATGTGAACACACAGATACGTCAAGAAAAGCATGCTTTCTATGGTGTTTTTATCCTTGTACACTAACAAAGCCTCAGGGGATAAAACAAAGGTTGCCACAGTGATCAATTTCCCTATTTCATAAGTACGTTTGTCAGCAAGACAGCATGCAACTGCATTTCTTAGCTGTCACTTGGCACAGTTGCCACCAAGTTCACCAGGAGTTTGGCTGAAGAATTTGCCTATATTGCCAACACATGAGACTGCTACTTCTTCCACTAATACAATCTTTAATGGCAAAACACAATGACAGCTTCTTCTTTCTGTTCGATGTTAAGGTTTCTGCATAAATTTAATCAGTACACCATGGACCACCCACAGGCTGTCACACAAAGCACTTTCAATGCTTTGTGTGAGACAAACTCACTGTACAGTTCCTCAATTATGGACCAAAACACCATCATCTAAATTCAAGTCATTCTTTAGTCAAGTATTTCTTGCAATCAGTGCCTAGCAATCTCACTCATAAAGTCTGTTTTCCCCTGTAGTTTACTTGGAGAAATTAATGTACTGATCTAAATAAAGATAATATCCAGATTCTCTATTGAGTTTGGTGTTTCTTTCAAGTGGATGGACAGACAGTAACCATTTAATTGATAATTCAATTATGCAGATCTACAGATCTAAAAATCTAAAAGGTCTATCTTCAATATCAAGGGGGTGTGCACTGAATATCCATTTTGAAATATTTTTGAACATTTTAAAATACATAGTCATTCAGATATACTGGTTAAGACCAAGCATCCACCCATCTTCTGTAGCCTTTCACCTTCAGCAGCCAAAAGATGGTGAGTAGAGAGAACATACTGAAAAAGTGGCAAACATACCATGATGGTAAGAGATTCTCCCTCAGCTTTCAGCTGAACACAAATCATTGCTTTACCTGTAAAAAAATTCTACTAATGCACTACCATCAATTTTCCAGCAGCAGTAAACTGTGATCCAAGCAACTCATTTTTCTGTGTTATAACTAGCGAATTGCTCAGCTTGTCCCTTTGAATGGCATGTAGCTGGAAAATCAGCAATTTTCTTCACCTCTCAAAACAGAGAGCTGTAATAGGCATTTTTACAGAGAGCTGTACTAGGCATTTTTAAAGTGGCACATGTTTGCTATGTGACAGTCAACGAACTTTAGATAAAAGATAGACAATTATTATGATTCTTGTGTAAATTACTATTGAGAGAGTATTCCACGTGCCTTCCTGAGAGTGGAGAAATCTGGAGAAAGTGACAGAGATGGCACGGGGAGTTAGGTTTTGGTAGTGAAGATGATGAAGAGAGAGTGGATGCTGTCATTAGGCATGACTTGGGGTTGACCAGGATAGTCTCACAACTGTTATGGTAGAGTTGAATGGCTGCAGTGTTACTGCAGCTGGATGAAGCTTAGAGTATAGTTAAAGGTGCTATGAAGTTGTGATGGTCACTGACAGCTGTGGTTGTGTGGAATAATGTTGAGATTGAAGGGATCTTTGGTTAGGAAAATAACTATGGAGAGTGGTGAATGGGCAAGGATGATGGAATAGTACGATCTGAGGACAGTGAGTACTAAGGTGAGAAGGCTGGGGTGATACCACCAGGACGTGGAGGATGTGGAAGCTGTTAAATAGGAACTGAGATATTGGTACAGTGCTTTAGTGAGATTGAATGTGATAGAAATGCGGGAGCAGGGATGGTACAAGAGCTAGGGTTTGGAGATACTGGATATGAAGGAACTATATGATACTGGAGATGGGAGGGCTAGAACAACCCTGGAGATGTCAAGTTTGTACAGGAGGAGACTGGGGAGATCTGACCTCACTCAGCAGACAAGGAACAGCAGCAGGGAGAAGACAGGCCCTGAGACAAAACCTGGCACAGGGCACACATATCTGAAACTGAATCACTGCACCATCGCCTCCAGAAGGAATGGATGAGGGGCATCACATCTACCCCCTCAGTGCCTTCCTGTGGTACGAGACGAGAGCAGAGACAGTTAGCTCAGGAACCTCACTAGCCCAATGAAATCACCGTTACTTGAAACCTCTTTTAGCTTAGTGAAATTGTTTCCTTACCAGTGTGAAACATTATCTGATGCTTTATCTTCCTCATCTGTATATTAAAAGCAGTATCATTTCTATCTGCCTTTCAGGCACGCCATCAGGCTTAATTTCTGAACCGCTTGGAGAGATTCAGATGAAATAGCTGCATAAATACCTATCAGTTAGAAGAGTAGATACGTGTAAGCCAGTGGGCATGTTAAGTGTGCTTAGAATAGTATGAGGTCTACACTAAGCCATATGAGGCTTAACCAGGCATGCATGATTTTTTTTCTTACCTTAACACCATCTAGTACTGCAGCTCCCTAATCCCAGTGGGGTTTGTACAACCATGTCTTGTCAGCAGTCATTACAACATATTGGTGATATACGAGTCTTAGGGAAGGGTTGGTGGTTGTGTAAGCATTGAAATGTATTCTAGTGATAACAGCTTGTCAGTGGAATAGATTTCCAAGGGAGGTAGTTGAACCACTATTCCTAGAGAAACTGAAAAACAGTTGAGATAAATCTGTGGTGAGAAAGCAATGTACAGAGTTTGGAAATGTGCAGGGGACTAGACTTAACCGTGTGTGGATTTTTGTGATCCTGTTTTGTGATATATTACTTATTTTTTCAGCATTTTTTTTAAACACTTGAAAACAATAATAGTTACAAATGACACTTCCTAACAATCAGTCTGAGGGCACTGAGTACCTTTCAATCATGACTAAGATGTAACTAAAAGTAAGGTATAAAGGACCCATATATCTCTGACTTGAGCTTACAAACAGGCTGGGACAGTGGTAGATTCTTAACAAGTTATCCAGAATTTTAACCTAATTATTGCTCATTATAAGTGTTCAGAATTGCCCTCTAGAGGTGTCCATCTGTATCTGTGTAGAAAACATAGAGACACAATGCTGGGGATAGAATGAAGTCTGAGAACCCCAAACATATGTGCCACTAGCAGATGATTTGGAACTATCAGAGCAGAATCAGATTCTCAGATGAATTTATTATCATATATTTCTCCTTCACCAAGATAATTTTCTTGCTCTTAAAGTCTACATGGAAATTATAGTCTGTATGACTATTTTCACAATTTATCTTAATTAACAGCCTGAGCCTTCATGTACTTTCTAGATATTTGAATATTATGCAACCAATTAGTACTATCTTTATTCCCTTAACTCATCAATGGAAATTTCCTTGCATATAAAGATAATTCCCAGCTTGATCTCATTCGAAGATAGAATTAAAAAGATCTGGAAACTAAAAAGGTTTTGTAAACGTCGGCATTTTTAAGAATTCTGATTGAAGCATCTAAGTTATACAGATTACACAAAGGGAAAATTTATATAGTGGGTTACAAAAGCTATTGGCAAGAAGTGACTTCAGCAGTTCAAAATTATGTACCAAGGTGAAACCATGATGTTAGAGGTCATGTCCATTTAGCTGTCACATGTCTGGCAAGCTCCAATTTCTCTCAGTGTTTTTTCAAAAACTTAAATTGGAAATAAGATGTATGCTCTTAATACCGAAGGTAATTAGCAACTTCAACAAGCATCCAAATGAAGCAATACGTCCATTATAACCTGAAGTCTTTGAATAAGTCTTTTCCTATACTAACCACAAATTGGGCTGATATAACTTTGTTTCATCCTGGCAGAAAATAGTTCCCACAGTCAGAGTTACTGCTATTCAAGGTGCTATGCTATACAGGTCAGACAGAATTTGAGGTTTCCTTTCTAAAAATCTGACTCTATAGGTAAAAAGCAGCCATATCTTTTACCTCAGAGTCTATGTTGCAACATCAAAGCAAAGCAAGCACACCAATAACCATCAACTTTCAAGATCCTGAACTTGTTTACACCAAACAGAAGCCTGGTTTTCAATGGGTTGCCTATACTAAGCATTTTAACTTTAAAGGCTTTTGACATCAAGGCATTTTCTGACTGGATAAAAACAAGTTGTCTCTCTTTTCTTGCAGCTGTTTTTTCCTATTTAGCACAGTGTTCACATTTTACATAGCTATTTTTTTGGATGGTCTTGCAACTGTGATTAAATATTACTATGACTGTAAAGACAAGGTGAAAATTATGGTCTAAAATTGATTGCATACCATACAAAGCTACAAAGAAAGAGATTAAACCTGTTAATGATGTTTAATTTGTTTGCCTCCTGGTGACAATGGGTGTTTATACCCTTTTCTGACAGTATTTCTCTCTTGTGGTTGAAGAGATTTACGTAACAGACATTATCAGAGCTTATATCAGTATTTTACTATATTCAGCGTTTAGTAAGTATACATATAATTGAAAGGCTATAAATACTATTACTGTCTGTTTTGGCTCATTATCAGCATAAGGACATTTATGCTCATTCTAGTAGATTCAGATGCATTGCCTTTTCAAGGTGAAGCATCCCTAGTAACATATAAACTCCTTTTCGGACATTTGGATTCCTTTACATCATTCTTCACTTAAGCAGGGAGTGATTTATAGAACACATAAGAGTTACATATCAATAACTTTATTAACAGAAATCTGACAGTGGTCAAAGAAGAAAGGACATTCTCCATTTGTTTTATCTAAGACATTTATGCAAGCTCCATTTGCATAATATCATAATGTTTCACTACCAGTAGCAGTGTTACAATGGCCTTTAAGACTGGGAAATTTTAAATTTCAGTTCACCAGGGCAGTAATGGGCTTACATATCAACATCTTAAGATAATTCCCAAGTTAGTATCCAAACCATTAGACCATATTCTCATACAGTTTTTTTCTCAATGATATCTCATCTCTAGGTATATTTTTCTCCATGTCAGTTACTTTAACTGGTGGTGGAAAGGAAGATAATAAATTCTTTATGCTATTCTTTACCTGCAAACATAAAGAAATCTATGGTAAATATCCATAACACAGATGTCTTGTACGCTAAAATATAAATATCTTATTCTTCCTTACTGAAATCAGTGTCAAACTCCTTCATGCGAACAGTAGGATAGGAAATAACCAATTTTTAAACTTGTTCAAACTGAATTGAAACAAGGAAGCATGGGCTTGTTGCAAAAACACAAAGCTATGTGATTTTAACAGAGATTTAGTGCACATGTAGCCTGAAAAAGAGTATTTAATTAATCTTCTTAGTGAAGATACTGCCTTATATGAAGGTAATAGAAGATTCTTATGGGAACATAATCCCCCATTTTCTTTATGGTTGTTCTGGACAGTCTATTGTGACGTGGGATGGGATAATGAGCAATTCAGTGTAACAAATCCAAAGGCTTATGGGCAGTTTGACTCAAATCTAGAAGGGTAGCTTTATATAGTTTTCTTTATATAGTTTTTTTTTTTTTTCCCCTTTGGTGGTATTAACTATGTGAGCACACTGCATTAAACACTGGGTTATTTACTAACTATTTGAAGTTAAATCAAGAGGGTTGTTGAGGGGACAAGTTGGAAGATAAAATCATGATCTAGGAGAACTGCTGAAAAGGTAAGAAGTTTCAGGACTGCAGAACCACTCTGAGGAGACCAACTTGACCTTCAGACTAGCTTGCCAAATTGTCTCATAACTAGCAAAGCCAAAAAAAAGAGAAATGATGTCTAGACTAAAAGTGAGGAGCACTTCAGGCAGATATCCCGGACATTTGAGTATGGCCAGAAAATATTTGCTTGGCCCATAGATCATGTGTTATTTTTTTTTCCCCTAAGTGCTGCATTTTAATGGATAAATTTACTTTGCCCTAAGAAGGTTCTTTGACCCTCAGTTCTTCACCAAAATGGTTCAGAAAGGAAAGAACTGCAAGTACCAAACTCAGAACTACCATACAGTAGCAACGACACAGGACAGTTTTGAATCAGGCAACAGAGCACAACATCAAGATGACAGAGCTCATTGGAGAGCAGAGCTAGAAAATCTACTCGTAACAGGATAGGCTGACTTTCTATGATTAAGTCCAGATAAGGTTCCTACACTTAGCCTGGCACTGCACCTTACCAAGAGCTCTATAGTACTCCATGCACTTAGAGCTACAGTGCTCTAGGTCCATTATAAAAACATGAAAAAATGCGTGATTACGGTCAAAAGAAAAAAGCAAAAGTATCATCCCTTTTAGAAGATGACTGAGGTTAACTATATATCATTTTAATATATATATTATATATTATACATTATATATTATATATTATATATAATATATTATATATTTTATATTATATATTGTATATTTTGTATTATTTTAANGTTGATAGTTGGACTAGATGATCTCAGAGGTCTTTTCCAACCTTAATGATTCTATGATCTAACTAGACAGGTTCAGGGCTTGGGTATGAACACCAGCTCAAACAGCATTTATGCATGCTATTTAATCATTATCATCATACTTTTCAAGTTTTCATCCAGGTCAACTAATACTGTAATAAACAACGTGTGGCTATGGCTCAGGGACTAACTAGCACAGCCAAAGAATATCTCCAATAGATAGCTCTATGTGGCCTCCTGTATAATAAGAGTTTAGATGTAGAGATGCAAGCAATATCATGCCGATGGGCCTCCTGTTCCTGCACTGTTGTATTTAGTAACACAGATGTAGCGAGAGACTGGGTGGAGGGGGGAAAGATGGATTCAGCTGTCTTTTAGCCATAGCATTTTTTTCTATAGTGTACTGAAAAGGATCTGGGAAAGAGTATTAGTAATGCATGATAAAACTCTGTATCTTACTGTAGTGGACTTTAACAAAATAAATCATTTTTTACAAGGTAGTTATTTACCATCAAGTTTTTGAAGCACTGGAGTAAATGCATTTGTAGGAGATAATCAATGTGTTGCTGAAAAGATCAGATTGACACAGCACCCTTACAAAGACAGACATCCAAACCCAACTGGAGAATTAAAACTGTTACATAATTCCTGCTGTAGGAGAGAGCCAGGCTGATGGATGAGGCTGGGAATAGAGAGGCTGAGAAAAGGCAGTGCTTACATTTCCTGCAAACTTTCAATATGATCTCCACTGCACATATACATCTCAATTCTCAGTCATTCCATATGCTGCAAGTCTGTTACACACAGGAGAACAAGATGTCTTCTGAGGGCCAGATTAGGGCGGAAAAAATGTTTCCTCATGTAAATCAGAAATGTGTGAGTGTTGCCAATGCAACTGCAGGAAATGCAGCCAGAATTACAGGAAATGTGGTTTTAAAATTATAAATGTAGAGTCTTTCATGAAGAGTCTGCATGCATAACCCATGGAATTGAGTAAGCATAAACTCAAAAATGTCACAGAGAAAGTAAGCCAATAAAGCTGATTTTCTCATTTTATTATAATTTAATCCAAAAAAAGTGCATGAACTTAGACAAGTTTTGGTGACAGACTGTAATCTAGATAAGTTTCACTGAGTCTGAGATTCTCAAAGTATCATAAAAGTTGCATGGTTTTACCTCTGCAGCACATTCTGCTTCTGTTAGTCTAACTGAAAAAAAACAAAAAAATATAAAGAAAACAGAGGAGTTGCAAATCTTTGCAGAACTGAAAGGTGGAAACTCAGTTTTATTCTTTCCCTTTTGAGTCAAGAATAAAAGGAATGACATTTGTGATAGCAAAATATGCAAAATACAGATAAAGGCTGGGAGTTTATAAAGGGGTATGAAGAATCAGGTAAATCAATATCTTTGAAATACAGTGGAAGTCAAGCACCTGACTCCTTTACATTCCCTTGAAGATCCTAAACAGAATTAAAGTTTTATTTTGCAAATGTGTCAGGCAGCTTTCACTTTAACTGTCTTATTTACTTCTAAAGCATCCATTGTGGCTGGATCTAAGTGCTATTTGGAGACAGAAACATAACTGCTCTTAAAACTGGGATCTATTGTTTCTTATCCTGAATCACTGTATTATAGATGAGATTAGTGTCAGCACCTGTTACAAACTTCAATTTGTTCTGTAAAGAAGGCTCAAAGGCAAAGCCATCAGTAAGTCAGTAGTTAACTGGGATCAGCTATCATGAGGAGCGAGAAGGGGAGGACACAATAGAGGGTAAAGTGAGGAAACTAAGGCCAGGACCACGGAATTCCAGGGCTGGAAGGTAACCCAAGCTCATGTTGGTACTGGTATTAGCTGTGCCCTGGATCATTCTGTTTCACTGGGCAAACTGTCTCAGAGCAGCCTTTGTCACTTTGTTATACCCTCCAAAAACCGGGCAGCCGTAGTCTGACTGCTTACCCTGACTACTCAGCTGTGCCCTGGACTTTCTGTAAAAGTGTTCATTTGACCCGGTGAGGGAGTTTGCTAACAGTTTAACAGGATACATGATCAGATATCATATGTTTCAATACAGGCTGGGGACTGACTGGCTAGTTAGTAGCTCTGTGGGAAAAAGACCTGAGTGTCCAGGTGAACAAGGACTTACACACCATGTGCTCTTGCAGTGACAGAAACTAATCACATCCTGGGTTGCACGAGCAAAAGCATACCCATCAAAGGAAGCGATTTTTCCCTTCTGTTTGGCACTTGTGAGGTTTCACTGTGGAGCTAAGAGAGGCAAGTAAGATTAACAAGCAACGAAAGTTGAACTTGCAATTCAAAATTAATGCCAGACTTGAACAGATCTCTTCAATGAGGAAGAACAGGCATGGGAATGACAACTTTTCTACTGCTCTTTACCTTTTCTCTCTACAAGTCAACTGGATTATTCATATACACATACACAATGGCCTGGCTTTCTATAATTATGATATAACTATAGCCACGATTATCACCCCAAGCTACCTTCAAGCTCAATGGGGGAAAAATAGATGCTTCTGGCACAAGATTCATTGATGTCATTGAGATGTCTACTTTAGGATGAAATGAATCTCATTCTGGAAGTGGATTTTTTTTTCTATTGACAGTAGAGATCCAGTTGTGACCTTCCCAGAAGAAGGCATTAATGCTGTAGACATATACCTTGCCTGGTGAATCACTCCTGTTTTATCAGTTGCAGTCTGAGGAGTGTTTCAGGATGTAGGGTTCCAAAGTGAGGATTCTCTAATGGACCTTTCAAGTAAAATACATAAACTCCCACCACTCCTGATCAATACTTTCAAAGTTTTAGCACCAGGGAATCCAAGAACTCTTTTTTGATGCTTTGGGGCAAAGAATGTACTTGCTTTTCCCACCCTTTCCTTCCAGCTAGTTTCCAGCTCTACTCCTCTCTCTCAGCCATCCCAGAATCACTCATGACTTGTGATAAACTTGGCTTAATTAATCTCCTGAACCTAACTGAAATAATGGTTCATTTGTCCATTAAAAGCAATTATCATACTCATTTATTTATTTAATAGCTTTCCTTTGTTACTTTGGAAACTTCAATATCACAGATTATGTTCAGGACCAATTCAGTTTTCCAGCAGTGAAATTACTTTTTTCATCCTATCATATTAAGATCTACATTTTGATTTTTTCCTTCATCATGTACAAGACAGGGATATCAGAACAGAGCACGCAGAGGCAAGATAATGTAGGGCGCTTTCTGCAAGAAGCAGCATAAAATATTTGGCATGTATAAGGAGGACTGAAACAGGTGATAAGCACCAGCTGGTGTAACACAATTTTTGAACGGTAACTCACCAGGCACTTACTTTATATCTTTTTAACTGGCTTCAACAAGCTCTCCTTAAATTAATGAGGCTTTGCAGAATAGGGACTTAATAGAAAACTAGAAAGTTCTCAAGATCTGACCTGTGGCCAAAAGATGGGCATTCCCTTTATTCATTGAATCCCCACTTGGCAAAACTACCAAAAGAAACCTTGGGAGAGTATATTTTTCCATTCTCTTTGACATGCCAAATGTTCAGCAAATAATCTGCCAAATGAGGATGAACTACACAGAAGTATTTGACTAATATCAAGTAGTTGTATATCTGGAGAGAACAGAAAAAGGGTGGCTTTGCTAGGGCAATAAAGAGTAGTTGAGGAGGTTGTAACTGGCATACACTTTCCCTCTGGTTCAGCACATAAGTTTTTATGCAATATAATGTGGTAACAGGGATGCAGCTCCTCACCCTTAGACCTGGCCTGTGCATGTCTTTGCAGATTCAAATGTTCTGGATGTGTCTTAATTGCAAAAGTGTTTTATTAATATAACCTTTATGTATTGAAACTGAAAGCAAGTAGAATATGCAACAGAACTTAAAGCTGACTTTGTAGTCTGCCACATAAATTTATTCCATGATTTGATAAAACATCATGCAGCAGACTCAAATGGTACCAATCAGAGATTATATATCACCTCCTCTCTGAGACTTTTTTTTGGCTGAATAACTACTGGCAGCCAACTTCTTTTGTATACCCACATCTGTCCTGCTGTGCTAAACATCTGCTGAACCTTGGAGAAAAAGGAAAAGGCCAATTCAAAAGCAGAGCTGTCTGGGGATAGGGCCAAGAAATTAACAGATATTTATTCTGTATTGCTCTCACTTCCCTACAACTTGTCAAGCTGGTTTACCAAAGTCATCTGAAGAGATATTGCTGGCAAGATTGGCTTGACAGCTTACAAAAGAAATCCAGGGCTCTCATTTTCTGCTGTCTGAATAATACCTCTAATAAGAACAGAAGGAACTGGGTATTTTTTAATTCTGTAGCAGATACTTCTTAGCAAATAATGGGTGCATCTACATTTAGTTCAGACTAAAAGTGCATTTCTGAAGTAAATCTCCCAACTTTCCCCTTTTATCGTGGTCTGGTTTACATGGTGATATGATCAGTGAGTGTGACAGCTGGGTTTCTTTTGAATGAAACTAAACTGGAAGGTGTGCTCCAAAAGCACACCTATTGTACGCCATGACAAATGGTCATTAACTCTCCAGGACTAGAGGAGAGCTACTCCCAAGTTAAAAAAACAAACAAATTGACATTTACAGTGTTGACATCTGGTCCTTAGTACCGGTGGTCTTCCTCTGCAGATATGCATGTTGTCACTCTACTCCATCAGTCCCACCACTGGGGCAATACTATCAAGAATTCTGACAAGGAACACCAGCTGAATTACACTTCCTCAGGCTGAACATCAGAACACGCACAATTTGACACAGTAATTGTTCACCCTGCCAAGAAACAGAACTGCAGCTCATCATGGCTTCAGCATCTTTTCAGCTGCACTATAGGGAGGTAAGGAAGTACCACTGAATAATGTACAAGTTGTGCATACAAACACTAGAGCTTTATGTTCAAGAGATACATTACAAAGAGAATTTTGGTGCAGAACTTAAGACTAGCAATTCTCTCTTGCTCACTTTATTTTTGTAACACCATACATGGTATAGGTTTTGTCTGGCTTATTTCACTTATCAAACTGTTTTTGTGAAAGAAAGGAAAAAACTCCTCAAAGAACAGTTTGAGTTTTCTTATCAAAAACCAGCTTACAGTTTCTGTTGAGTTTTCTCTTTTTTACTTTGTTTTTAATCTTAAAAAATAATGAAATGTCCTTTATGTCCAATTGCTTTTTACCCTGACAATGCACCGACACAAAAGATGAGTGAAGATATTACTGAAGATTTGTGAGTCATCCTAAAATTTGTCATGAGCTCAGACAAATTAATACAAGTGTATATAAGTTTGCTATACGATACCATGTTTGTTAGATGCATGAATATGGACATGCTATTGTGACTGGAGGGATGAAAATCATAGAGAAGATTACGCAGGAGCCTGGAATTTTAAGACTCTTTGCTCTTATAGTCATGTGGCAGAACAGAAAATCTATATATCAATCAAAAAGGAGCTGAAAATTAATTTTTGAATGGAAAATATGGATCCAGATAAAGAACGTACATATGACAGGGTTATTTAACCCTCTTACTCCCTAGAACGCACCCTGTGAGAACTTGCAGTCCTTCAAGACACTTGTACATTTTGTGCTATTTAAAGGGTTTTCATTTGTGTGTTTTGAGCAGCTGCTTAAGAAATTGACTATCTGCAGGTGATTTTTTTTTTTTTTTTTTACTTTCTAACAAAAATGTTGGCAACTGCATATTTGGTGAGTTTACTCCATTCTCATGAGTGGTCATGAGACACCACCTGGAGTACTGCGTTCAGCTCTGGGTCCCCCAACATAAGAAAGACATGGACCTGCTTGAGCAGGTCCAGAGGAGGGCCATGAAGATGATCAGGGGGCTGGAGAACATCCCCTATGAGGACAGGCTAAGAGAGTTGGGGGGTTTTAGCCTGGAGAAGAGAAGGCTTCAGGGAGACCTTATAGCAGCCTTACAGGCCTCCTGAAGGGGGTCTACAGGAAAGATGGAGAGGGACTTTTTATCAGGGAGTATAGTGGTAGGATGAGGGGTAATGGTTTTAAACTGAAAGAGGGTAGATTTAAATTAGATATAAGGAAGAAATTCTTTACTGGGAGGGTGGTGAGACACTGGAACAGGTTGCCCAGGTAAGTCGTTGATGCCCCCTCCCTGGAAATGTTCAAGCCCAGGTTGGATGGGACTTTGAGCAACCTGATCTAGTGGAAGGTGTCCCTGACTATGGAAGGGGGGTTGGACTAGGTGATCTTTAAGGTCCCTTCCAACCCAAACTTTTCTATAATTCTATGATTCTATGATTCTATGATTCTATGACTGATGTCTTAGGAGAATATGGTATGAAATTAATCTGCACATGAAGTAGCTATTCTGCATTCTAAAACCTCTATGAGAAATATTGCAGAAAACCCATGAAAAGTCTGAACTGCAGATAAAATTTTTGTTTTTCTCTCACTGGATGATGTAAGGGAAATGTCACCCAGCACAGCTTTGTGATGTGTAGGATTGAGAAAGTAATTGTCATTTCATTATTAAAGATTAAGAAAAAAGCTGTACCAGTGTCCTGGTTTCAGCTTAATTCAGAGTTCATTTTCTTCCTAGTAGCTGTTAGTGCTGTGTTTTGGAGTTAGTATGGGAACAATGCTGATAAAACGCTGATGGTTTAGTTGTTGCTCAGCAGTGCTGACACTGGTCAAGGACTTTTCAGCTTCCCATGCTCTGCCAGGGGCACAAGGAGCTGGGAGGGGGCACAGCCAGGACAGCTCACCCACCCTGCCCACAGGGCTATTCCATACCATACGGCGTCATGCTCAGTATAGAAACTGGGGGAGTTGGCCGGGGGGCAGCGATCGCTGCTCGGGGACTGGATAGGCATCGGTCAGTGGGTGGTGAGCAATTGCATTGGGCATCACTTGCTTTGTATATTCTTTTATCATCATTATTATTATTATTTTCTCTTTCTCTACTATCCCATTAAACTGCCTTTATCTCAACCCACGGGTTTTAGGATTTTTTTTTCCCGGTTCTCTCCCTCATCCCACCGGGGCAGGGGGAGGGTGAGTGAGCGGCTGTGTGGTGCTTGTTTGCTGATTGGGGTTAAACCACAACAACCAGATAAAGTTTTAAAGCAGTGTGAACTGAATTGTTAGGATGCTAAATATCATGAGTTATGAGATTTGGGACACAAAAAGGATTTGAGAATTAAAGAGTGGCAATTCAATTCACTGAGAAATGTGTTTTGATTTTTTTTCCCCAGGCCTCCTAAACAGTATAAACTGGAATGAAGTAAATAGATAAACTCACTGTTATTGTATATGAATTCTCTTTTGCATACAGACTTAATTTACTTACATGAGGACAAATTAAGGCTAGAGAAGTCTGACAGATTATATAGTTCATTAATTTGTATCAAAACCTAAAACTGTGATATTAGTTTTACACTAGCTAACACATTATTTCCCAAAGTAAGAGCTCTGCCCTCATGGGGAAAGTGAGTGACTAGCTCAGGGTACGTGTTCCAGGAAGCTTCTCAGTCATTTGCCAGAGTCACTGGCTTTTTAAATTTTGCTTCATTTATAAAAGATAATTTCCAGCTGATAAAGACTCAAAGAATATTTTCAGTGTCTGCTTCCAAGTCTGCAGAGAGCCTAAAGAATCACTTTGATGTATCACACTAAGACATTCCTTCCAGGGATTGCTAAATTCATATACCAGTATTTTAAGTATCATCATAGTAATTATTTTACTAGGATCAGAGTATGTCACAGAGGACAGAAAGTACCTTTTGAAGAATAGCAACCTTAAACTGGGTGGTGAAAACTGTGTCAGAAGCTATGCAATGAGGTGGCTGCAATACTATGGTAGATTTGTATCTGTTGTTTGTTTTTGGTTTTTGTTTTTGTTTTGTTTTGTTTTTTTCCTGTGAAGTGCATGTTCAGTTTGCAAAAGGTAGATTGAGAGCATAGCTATAATGTGAAATACTTTCACAGAGGCAAAAATATCAGGTACTTGTGACTTTAGCAATGAAAGACATAAGGAGCCAGTAGCTGTGAACTGTAGCTGAACATATTCCAACTGCAGATTACACATGCATTTCTAAGAATGAGGGTAACTCAAACCACCAAGAGATTCTCAATCTGTTCTTTTTCCAGTTCAGGCCCTGCCACCTTTCTAGAAGCTCCTCTTTGGTTGATAAGAAGCTCCAAGGCCCAGTGCAAAAAATCCTTGAATACACTGCAGTAGACAGGCATCGCTTTATCCTTGAACACTCTAACACTTCAAACCTATGAAAAAGGATTTGTGAAGCAAGCCTTGTTTCACATAACCCTGCAACCATACTACTGTCAGCTACCTCCTATTTCCTGGCTGCCTTTTTGCTGTCTGCTTTCCTCTCTTGGAGTGTCTGGACTTCAATCAGATTAGTTAGCCTTCGAGAGGGAGGCTGCAGCACCCAGCATGCTGGGATGCATGTGGTGGAGCTGCAGCCCTAACTGGGCTCCACTGAATAAAAGAAATCAGTGGAAAACCAGATCTTGCAAAGGGTATTCAAGAGATGGCAGTGTTGCACTCACCATCAGTTCCTGCTGCTGGAGATTTCATCTCAGCTGGTCCTGTGTCAGGGGAAGTTTTCCAGGCTTTTCAGTCCTCTTGTCTTTCCTGTCTCCAGTCTCTCAGCTTCTGTTTTGCTATTTTAAATTCTAATTATGCAACTGAACCATACTCATTAAAAAGAATGTGTAAAATGCATGGATAGCAACCTCAGGGTAAGGGACAGGTTGGAGGCTCTCCAAAGCTCCCTGAATAGAATAGCAGTTTTCCTAACAGCCCCACAATGAAATAAAGCCATTTTCCTCTACCTGGAAATACCCAACAGTGCTCAGTACTGCACAGATTATCACATATGTTCAGCATCAGGCATTTTAGTGACTGTTGAATGTCAGAGCAGTACTCCAGCAAGCAAAGTGTGAGCATCTGTAAGCAGAAGCAGAGTTAACCACTAAACTTAAAAGGAAAGAAGAAACAAGGGCTGACTGATACAGCCAACCGTCACTGATGATGCTATACCAGCTGGTGCCAGCAAGCTGGAGCAGGGCGGAATAACTTTAACATCATTCTGATAATATTTGGAATCAATAATGCATGGCAGCAAGTAATGGGGAATGTCTTACTGACTCTTTCGTCTCAGCTTGCAGCACTGTGAATTGATACCTGGTAGTCCTGCCCCAGAGACAAATACTCGGTTAATTTTTCATGATGTGCAGTGGAAATCAGGTGCTAGTTCCTCCAATACCCAGCTGGGAGTCAGGGGAGTGTCTGCAGTTGGGGCTGAACCTGGGATGGGACTGGCAAAGACGTGGGTGGTATGACTACTCAAAAGGGTACCCCAAGCAGTCCACATCACATCATCTGGGACAGGAAGATCAGTTTCTTAAACTGAAAAGGTGTCAAAGCCCCAGCTAAACTCTAAGTACTGTTTAAATGTAGATGGATATGTCATCTAGAAGGAAGTGGGAGCTTCATAGGGATGGCTCCATTCATCAACACTTAATTCATATATGCAGGATCTTAATTTATGTTGTTACACTACACCACTTGGCATCCATCAGCAAGAACAGCTGAGCTATGCAGCTGGGACTGGCATCTGTGCTGACAGGAGTCTTGTATTCACATGTCAAGTATTGGCACAGGGCACCTTTTTTTTGACCTTATTTAAGGCAGAAGCCTGACATAGAATATCACAGCGCAGTCAGTAGCAAACCATCATGCCAATTTCAAGGTACAGAGTCTCTTCAAACAGGATCAGAAACAAATGCAGTTTCCCATGCTTCAGAACTGGATGGGTGCATACAATTAATTTTAAGAAATAAGAATAACAGTTTTAAGTGTATCTGAATTTTTTGAAACCTCTGCCTAACCCAAATTTCTGAAATCTCAGAGAAATTAAGAGGTTTTCTTTTTTACATTACATTTTTCTAGATACATCAGTTTTGTCTGCACAACAGAAGCCAGTATGTATGTGCAGAAATGATGGGGAAACCCTGCCTTGGGCAAGGTCTTGGCCAGTGCTGAGCACTTGCTGTAAAGAAGAGAGCAAAGCTCTCTTCATTCTCAGGGACTTCACAGGATGTTGGCGGCTCTCAGTCCCTTTTAGCATTAACCCATGGGTGCATATCTTGCTCAAAGAGTCTTTTAAAAGGTCATCTTTAATCTTTGTGATTCTTTCTTTGGCATCATCCAAACATCGCCAAATATCACTCCACCGATTCAGTAAATAATGGGTGAACACATCAAAAGCAGTGTACTCCAGAGGCCAGCAAAAGAAATGGTTGTTTCACACAACACACAGCCAGGTCACACAACCACTTAAATCAAGCCTTGCTTAAAAGGGGAGAGATATTCATTTTGAGAGAAATTCCTAACATCCTCAGGAATGTTGTATAAGGTTTGTACTGACTTCAGCACAACATCACAAAGACAGTATGGCCAGGGCAGGGGGCAAACCCAAAGCCTGAAAGGGTCAAAGGAGCTTGTCAGTGGTCTTTGGATAAAGCTTCTAATCTACTCTAAAGTGTAGATATGTCTACTGTGACACCCTTACTCTTCACCTTCTGTACTGCCATTGATTTTGAACCCTGGAAAGTAGAAACTGGGGGTTAGATGGAGGTGGCATCTGCCACTTTCACCCTGTCTACAGAGATGTTGCCTGTCACGCTGGCAGACACATCGGATGTGCAATGCAAAGAAAGGCAGAAAAGGTGGAAGAGATTTAAATTCCATGCTCAGTTTCAGTAACAGCACTAAAATGAATACTCTTTCTCTTCTCTACAGGCAGTCATTTTGTGATGAGCTGAGTGTCCAATATCTTTCTAAAGAGACCTAGAAGCTGAAAGGACCTGTTACACTGACTCAGTAGGCACTGGAAATAGAGAGCACTGGCATAGAGTTGGGTTACAAAGCCTAATGTACATGAACAATGAAACGCATAGAAGCCAGCATAGTTTATTGATGGTTGAGACCATGACTCAGTACACCACCATTCAGTAATTCAGTACATTCTGAGAAATTCATCATGAGCATATGAGTGCAAAGATATTAATCTGCTCTTCCTGTCTGTGTCATTACAGTATTTAAGTGGGAAAAGAAACAATAAACAATTTATCTGTTCTGCTTCTGCAAAAAAGAGTACATTGATAATTGTTAAACAAAATCAAGAGACATGTAAGTGTGATTCCTAATTATAGAAAAGTAAGCCCCAGCAACAGGCTTGCATGGGAAAAGTCATTGATGCCAATATTTTCTACTGGGACATGGTAAGAACAGCCTGAGGAGGGGTGTGGGGGCAGGTATTTTTATCACCAAACAATAAAATAATTCAATAAGTTTTTGTGTTTTGAAAATAGAAGAGATATTGCAAGCCACAGATGAAATGTGATATGTCAGGTAGCCTGCTTTTATTCACAATTTCATTTCTTTTACCTTCTACATTTAATAGCAATATTTATAAACACTATCCTGGAATAGGCAGACCGTGGTCCAGGACAAGGAAGATCTTGTTCAGCTTACAGATTCTACCCCAGAAGTTGCCAAACACTTTCAGCTCTCACTGAATGCACTCCACTGAATATCAGACCATTATGATACCACTGCCTCCCATGTAAATTGAAAATACCTCAGATGTATATGTATTTACTGTGATGAAAAAATGTGACAAGTACCAGTGCAATAAACCTTGAAACAAGTTGCATGGAACACATCCTCACTTTTATTAAGTAAAACAGAAATGCTCCTAAAGATAAATTAGTAGAAATAAGGTAAAATACATTTTGCTTTTCTTCTGATTTGTAAGTAATTTCTACAGCTAGTCCCCATGGAGTGTGCCATAAAATACAAACCAAAACAGACCCCAAAATATTCAAGTAGAGAAAGACAGGAATAGAGGAAAGGGAGAAAAGGGAGGAAAGGTGGATCAATCTTGTCCCTCCCTGTGTTCAAACGCAAGTGACATTTTCATGTCCAGAAAAGGGGCCTGTGGATTACTTCAGAGACAGAAGACAACTTGTTGGCAGTACCCAGTGCTGGTTCACCCCAGTTGAAAAAATGAAAAATTGGAGCTCACCCAGTGGAGGGCCACCAAGGTGGTTGGAATGTGGAGAACTTAAGATATGAAGAAAGGTTGAAAGAATTTGGTTTATTCAGTCCAGAGAAGAGAAAGCTCAGGGGGATCTAATCACTGTCTTCTAGCACCTAAAAGATCATTACAGAGAAGATGGCAATGCTCTCATCACAGCAATCCCATGATGGGACAAGGGACAAGGGGAACAAGCTGCTTCAGGGGAAATTCCATCTGTGCACAAGAAAAATATTATTCACTGTGAGAGAAAATAAAGACTGGAATAGATAGACCTGAAGAGAAGTGGTGGAATCTCCCTCACTGTAGGTCTTGGCTTGATAGGTCCTTTTTATTTACAAATAAAAATCTGCCAATAACATTGTTTTAATATTGTTTTATTAAAAAATATATGCTTTTATGTTTTATGCTCTTAATTTCTGAAGTGCTTAAATGAAATACAGTTATATATCAATAATTTCCCCAATGATGTGTTTGTTTTTATCTGTTTAAGAAAAGAAATAATCTTTTGGCATTACAGTGCTTTTTTTATTAACACACATATGTTTTCTGAGATAGAAAAAGCCACATAAATGCTTGTTGCCTTACTCCTGTGAGTAATTCTTCTTTATCTGATAACAAAACATATGACTTGATACAGAAATTATGAACACAAAGATTTGTCCTATAGGCATCCGGAGATGATACTAGTTGACCATAAAAATGAAATACATTTAAGGCTTAAAGGCTACACTGTTATTAAATGAATTCAGACAGCGGAAGAGTTTAAGCCTGGTTTTCCCATCTAAAGCACCACTTTCAAGATGCTTATCTCTGAAGTTCAAACTTTCAATTTTTTTTTCTGAAAAGATACACATTTGTACTCTTTATTCTGTTCCCACAAAGGCTTCCTAATACTTGTAGCTTGCTTTCTTCAGAAGACATAGCTTATTTGTCAATCCCCTTCTAATTACCTCTTAGCCAATTTCAGCCACATGTATAAAAAAAAAAAAAAAAAAGATGGAAGTCAAAAAGATTCTAAATGTTCCCACAAATTTCATGAAACAAAAATCAGTGTCAGGGTAGATGAGAGTTGCCCAAATCACTGTCTCTGCTGAGGGAAAGGAAGGCAGAGCTCAGCCCTTTTCTGCTGTATTCAGCAGCACCTGTTGATAGAACTCCATGTGCTGCCTCTTGCCTGCTTGGAAAAAAACAGCTGATGCTTGCTTGAGTACCAAACCAGGGCTGGTGATATGGAGGAGTTATGGGAAAAACAAAAATCTGGAGGGGAAATCAGACCTTTTTAGTTCCAGGGCTCACAAAGCAACTTTGATTACAATGTCAATGCTGCAAAGAAAGAAAAAAAAAAAACAAAACAAAAAAAACAAACAAAAACACACCATTTTGACAACTCTGCCTTATTCTGCAAACACTGGCCAGAGCCATAGATTTCACCCCTCCTGTTTTCAGCAGGGAAAGTTTCACTGAGTCCAGCCTCCTCCTCAGGTTCACCATTCACCTCCACCGCTGTTAAATGCTGATGCCTCACACAATCTAACCTGTGAAATGCTCACTGTCTTAAGTCCTCCTGACTTCCATATGTTCATACTTTCCTGAAGCCTTACACAAGGGTAGGGAAGACCTGAAAAACCTTCCATGCCATATTTATTATTTTAGACACCAGGGTCAAGAATTTCATGAGTTTAAGCTAAAGGCTGAATATCTGTACAGAAAACTAAGAGTAAGAATGATCATACTTTAGAGAAATCTGAAGGTATTAAATCAAATAGAGATTTATCTGATGAACTGACAGACAGAAAGGACTTTGGGGTCACCCCAGTTCTTTCAGGGCATGCTTCAGGACATGCACCACTCTCTGCACCTTTACACCCCTATCTTTGCATGCATGCCACAGCTGAATACACCTTGGCATCAGATGATTTCTATCACTTAGAAACCAGAGGAAGACCAATAAGGGTACAGATTATCCAACCACAGGATTCCCTTGAAACATGAGCTGTGAGACCCTATCAGACATGACAACCTGGGACAAACAGACCTTCATTTACATGCTGTGAGGCTATTCCTAGTCCTGTTTCTCTAGGCATCTCATTAGGACTGGTATTTTTTAACTGCTGTTGCTAAAAGTTGTCCAGTTTGGAGACTGGCTTATTCAGTCTTAACAAGGAGTAATGTTTTACTCAGTGCCTTTGAAATTGTTAGTGAATTAAGAGGTTATGTGAGCATGGGCAGTAGAAGTCAGCCTAGGCTCTCCTCCCCCTCCAATTCACAAACTCCCTGGATGTCACATATGTGAGTCAATATCAAACCCCTCAACTTCATGGAGAGAAAGCATGGAAATATGTGAGGTGAATGTGAAGAGCATAATAAATGAAAACAGCTCCATACCCTTTCCAGCATAGGATCCTATAACCAGTATGCTGCTTGGTTTAAGGTCATCTTCTCCTCATGTGGACAGTAGATGGTGTTTGAGTAAAAGCAAAGTATATTGGTTCTGAACACCTCTGTCACTAATCAATGCTATCTAGTGTATCTCTTGGTAGCAAAATTAGATTTTTAAAGCATTGATTACATTTTTCGTTATTCTGGTATTTTAAACAGGTATTATGAAGAGAAGAAATATGCATAGCTAAATATGATTGTTTTGGTCAAGCTTAGCCAGAGACAGACATATGTCAAATCTCCCAAGTACTGGATCACATAAAGTAACTGATTTGGGCTTGAACAGAGTGTGAATGTGTATTTAGGAGCTGCTGGCAATGAAAGAGAAGGCAGGAGTGTGTCAT
>VZTL01069777.1:0-14938 GCA_013400535.1 Scopus umbretta
GCTCTATTCTTGTACTCTGCCTGTGCCCTTCCCTGAAATGACTGCAGCTGCCATCTCTCTAGCTTCTTCCTGGCTAGCTATCTGCAAAATTTGATTCTAACTAACACAGAGGAACTGGTTTTGCAGGTGAAGGTGAAAAGCAACTGGGGTGAGAGTGACCTTGAAGTGGTAGCAGTCATGATTTCTAGAAAAAGGAGGCAGGGAGGAAAACCCAACAACAAAACAGTGGATTTCCATGAGACAGACTTTAGCTAACTCACAGTGTGAGTACACACAAGCCAGGACACACAAGGCAGAAAGCACATTTGGAGCGTTGGCAGTGCTCTGAGGAAGCTGTATGAAAGGTACAGTCACAAAAGATATGGTGCAGAACTACTTGTGAGCTGCTCAGTACCGGGGCAACTTAGCACAAGTACTAAGGGAAGCTAGTAAGGTATCAACTGGCTACATCACAAGCTCTTCATTAGTTTCAGAAGTGCAGAGGAAGCACACAGAAAGTGGAACTAGGTCATGTTACTAAGTATAAAAGAACAGCATAAGCATGGAGGAACAACATGAAAAAGATGTAAGTGATGCAACAAGCAGTGGGCGTGAAGCATATGCACTAGTAGCAACAGGAGGGCCAAAGAAAGAGCTGAGTTTCACTAGGAGAAGGAGATACTGAGTGATGATGCCAAACATGCAAAAGTGTTGGATACTTCTTTTTCCTTGAGTCTTTGCTCAAAGGTGCCCCATTTAACACAACCAGCATAAACAGTCCGAGCGTGAGAATACCAGCTGCAAGAAAGAATGAGAAGGTCAGACAGTGTCTAAATAAGTCGGATATATTCCAACTGACAAGCCCTAAAAGCCTCCTGCCATACTGGGGAAAGCAGCTGAAGCCTGCTCGGCGCCATCAGCACAGAAGTCAGGGGTGGGGGGATGTGTTTCTGCACACTGGGAAAGGCAAACCTAGCACCTACCATGAAAGGGGAGAGCGGGGGGGAGACACGGCAGGAGGAGCCAGGAATCAGAGACCAGGCAGATTAATTTCAATTCTTGGAAAAATACTGGAAGTGGTAATTGGATAAACTGTTTTCCAGCACCTAGAAGACAACAAGCAGATGAGGAACAGCAAGCACTGATTTGACAAGAACAAATCACATCAAATCAATCTAATTTCCTTCTACAGTAGGTCTTAGATCTTGATTTTAATAAGGCTTTTGCCATCGTCTCGCCTGACACTTTCATAAACCAAGTAAAGAAACATGACTTAGAAGAAACTGCTATTAGAGGAGTGTACAGCTGGTTGGAAAACCAGACTAAGAGCACTTATAAATGCTTCACTGTCAAACTGGCAGTACGTATCAAATGAAGTCTGAAGCCATCTGTTTTATGTCTGGCAGCGTACAGTATTTTCATTAATATCTTTGAAAAAAACCCAAGAGTAGGGAACACTTATTAAATTAGCACAGGACACCATGAAGAACAAGTACTTTGGAGAACAGGAGGAGAATGCAAAACAATCTTGACAAATGGGGCAGAGGGATGGGAACAGAAGCACCATTCAGTAGGGACAAAGTGGAGCTCTGAGTTTATGTAGGCGTCATCAAGGATTGCAAGACCAACTGGGGAACAACCAGCATAGCAGCAGTTCTGCAGAAGAAGATCTAGGGATGACAGCTCAACATGAATGAGCATGGTCATGCTGCAGTAAAAAATGAAAGTGCTCTAATGAGGTGTACAAACAGAAGTGCAGTCTGTGACAAACA
This sequence comes from Scopus umbretta, assembly GCA_013400535.1. Lineage (NCBI taxonomy): Eukaryota > Metazoa > Chordata > Aves > Pelecaniformes > Scopidae > Scopus > Scopus umbretta. The sequence goes on from VZTL01069777.1 coordinate 1,752, forward strand.
GGAAGTCATTCTTCCCCTGTTGTCTGTGCTGTCAAGGCTTCATTTCAAGTGTCATCTGTGCAGTTTTGGCCACTGCAGTTCAGGGAGACTGCGCTGATTGCAGAAAGTGCAAAGGAGGGCAATGGCAATGGTCCAGAAAAGGTTCCGAGTGGGAATGGATGAATAATCTAAAACTGAAAAAAAGTATTGATAAGATCATCTGTACCAAAGTGTGGGGGCGAGGAAGACATGGTAGTGGTCATCTAATATATAAACCAGGAAGGGAATAATCTTATTTCTAAGCCCATTTGGGGTACTAGAGTATGGTCTTGAATTACAGCAAAGAAAAATCCTTCCAAGAGCAAGGACAGGTAAGCGCAGGAGTAGGTTGCCCAGAGAGTTGAAGAATACCCAGCATTAGATGTTTTTGAGCACTGATACAAAAAGCATTAGTCAGTTGATCCCACCTGGGGCTTGGGGAGGAGTAGTCGGGCCAGCGATCCTGCCAGCCCCACCTTTAACAATTTCCAGGACTGGATAAGCTTTGGGATTCAACTCAGAGCCTGCATCCGAACACCTCCAACACTGGAGGCCATTTCTCAGTGAGGACAACTGAACCAAGCAGAGTAATTATATCTTTAGCTAATGAAATAGCTTTGGTTAGAAAAAAGAGGGCAACAGGAAGACATAAAACCAGCATGAATCGAGTCAGCTTAATACAATGGGGTGATGTTAGAATTTGCTTGCAGCCTACTTGGTGTTGTCCCACTGACAAAAGTGGCATCTTGTTGCAAGCCTTTGGGAATCTGCTGCTACAGGTTTCCTCTTGCAGCTTACTGAGCAACACCATGTCTCTGAATAAATATCCTCACACTCTTTCTCCTCTTTTACCTTGATGGTAACCTCCTCTCTAGTCTCCTGTAGGGACTGTCCTGGTATGGCAAATGCTGCCTGTTTGCTGCCTTTAGTAGATATCCTTGCCTCAAAAGCCTCTTTTGGCTGTAATATCCCCAACACCTGCAGATCCCTGCCTTCCCTCAGGTGCCTAGAAATGCCGCTCTGTTGTCTTCCAATTCATGTTAGCCCTCCCCTTAAAGTCCTCCAGGGTTTTACATCATGCAGTTTTGTAGCCCTCTCTGCTAATTAACCTCTTCCCCTCTAGCCTTGGTCTCTTCCCAGGATTCTCTATTTGCCACCTTAGACTTCCACACTTCATCACGCAAAATGTGTGTCAGACATTTGCCTGGCTGCCCGCAAAGCCTAGCACTTGACACAGGAAAGGGAGACTCCCTCTCAGTTGATGTCAAATGCAAAGCAGCAGCTCTGGTAGTCCTCAGCAATCCCACTTGAATCATCTCTTGTCCGGAGACATTTCCTGTCTCCCTTCAGCAGTTTAATTAATTTATCTTTTCTCATGACCCCGCTTCCTACTGGTATGGCAGAATAGGTGGCCAAAATAGTGCCTCCTGACCTTAAACACCTGAATGTTATCTAAGAATGGGGGCTTGTGGCACAGGTAAAGCACACCACCTTTTTAAATAAATGCTGCAGACTGGATCCCTTCAACTTACACCTTGGATGAGATCGTGCACTGTGTAAAACACACAGGCTCGGGTATGTTAAATTGGTTTACCATTTGTTGGGTTCTCATTAAGTCTATGTACTGATTTGACACTAAGTTCATCAATGCAATATGCATTCTTATATATGTTAGATATATAAAATATTGCCTACCCATATTTTTGTTAGATGAGCTTTCACACACACCCCATTTGTTGGCGTGGCTAGGGGTAAGTGCAAATTAGGTGCGGGAGGTGTCTTCCTGTGCTGACACAAGTGGGCTTGTCCCTTCCTGGGGCTGTGTTTGCTTGTGTCAATGGGGGACCTGGCTGGCGGTAAGCGGTCGGGGGGCTGGATCAGCAGGTACGCAAGAACATGGATGAGAATCATGTGCATGAATGGCAAGGAACGTCCTTAAGACCAGTCCCCAGAAGGAAATTAGGACCCAATTTATTATTTGGCAACTGGAATCCCCTCTGCACCTCCGTGTTCATGGAAGCAGAGATGGGTACGAGTTCCAGCTCAGAGCAAATGCAGGCAAAGGTGAGTTGATCTGGTCACCGCGTGGTGCGAGTGGCACTTGGTTCTAACCACACACAAAGGACCTTTCACCTTTCTTTCCCAGCTCTCCCACTTCCTATCCCAAAAAAGACTTAAAACCCCAAGAAGAGCAACCACTAGAAACTATCATGCTTGGGGAAATCTCACAGGTAAATGTGAGAGCACAGGACAAATATTTCAAACCGGACCTGCCTGAGGTGATCTTGCAAGCAAAACACACAACACTGAATTCTGTAAGTATTACGATGGAAATGACAAAGCAGGGAAACAGCTGCAGAGACAGCACAGATGGACACTAGCTACAGATCACACAGGTGAGCAGAACTTTACATATTGTACACAGGAAATACTCAGTTTTTCTTTCAGTATTAATAAAAGAAATCAGTAGTACCAATGATTCTCTCTGTGAATTTTGGGCAATGCATCAGAAAGCAACATGTGGCTCATCAGCATCAAGGATTCTTGTTCTTTCTGCAAGAAGGGACAAAATTTCCACCATCTTCAGGGGCACCGTCCAGCCAGATCACTGCATTCATTCCTCACAGCTTAATTTGAAATTTAAAATAAGGCATGGCTTGTGATTTTATTGACAACTATCATTCTTATTAGCATTCACACATTTTCAGGGCTTCACAGAAAGAGCTGGGTTTGGACCCATACTACAGGGACCTGTTCATCAGCCCATCCCAGACGACTGAGGGAGGGTCTGCGGCGGTGGCCACCTCCGGAGCTGGCAGTCCCTTGGCCACCACGACATGCACAGTGAAGAGCTCGGGCAGGAAAGCTAGGGCAGGAAAGCTAGGGCAGGCAACAGGGAGCCAGCTCCAAGAGCATGGCAGGCTCACAGCCTCCATGGATGGCATTGCGTATGTGTTGCCAAAGGCGAGTGTCTGTGGGTTGGTTTCTAGGAAGTGCCTGGGGAGCGGGATGATGTGCCCTGCAGTAACTGCTGCAGCATCCCTGGCCAGGAAGCTCCAGCATAAGAAATGTTATGACAGTGCAAACAGTTACCTCCGTTGCAAGTGTCATAGGAAGTGACACTGCAAACAGAAATGTAACCTGTCCAGGCCGCAGCTATATGCTTGTGCCCATCAGCTTGTCTTTTAATCAAGTGCAGTCCCGCAGCTCTCTGCTCCCCAAAGTCTGAAGGCATCTGCCCACAACCAATGTCCTAAATGATAAAAGCTGCACAACCTGCCTGAAAACCCCCAAGAAAACCATCCCAAAAGTTCCAACCCTGTCTACATGTGCATGTCAGGCCTAATTGCAGCCAGCAAATATAAAAGCCTTCAGTGCCAGTGCAGACATTCAGTGCCATGGTGGAAAATGTTAGAGAGGATTAGCAGAAGCCCCCAAAGAAATAAAGTCATAGCTAAAGTAAGTTATACTGAGGAGCACAAAATCTGACTTTTAACTGCTGTGGTCTGAAGCATAAACCCAAACAGTACCGAGTGGAAAACTGTATGCTAACTGTAATGAAAATAATCATTTTGCTGAAGTATTCTTTACCAAGGGCAACCCTCAAAGACATGTGTTGATTAAGGCAAAATCCATGGATGCTGGCCCAGCACTGGAAGAGCTTCTAAGGATGAATGCTGGCTCTGTGCCCACTAACTTGGCATTCGAGGTAGCTAACCCTGCCGAGCAAAGTGTGGCCACCACACAGCCGCATGGGTGCTTGCTCTCCACACCAACCTTGCAGGGGGCACAGCTGGGCCAGATTCAGTGGAGGAGGTCTTGGGCTGTGAGAAAAGTAATGCCCCCTATATGGGGGCATCTCCATCAGAGAGCAAGATCACCAGCTCTTCAACTCACTGGCTGCTCCACCAGGACAGGCTTTTGTATTCCTCTCTGGCTGCTAACAGAGGGCCAGATGGGGAAAAAAAGAAACATTTCAGTGATGCTGCTCATCAGTCCCACACTCCTGGGATCTTAACATGTTGCTCACCAGCCTGTGAGGGAAATTGGGAGCAATTCCTACAGGCATTTGCTCTAGTGCATAGAGTCAGGAGACCCTAGTGGGCTTTGTACCTCTGCCTGTGGGGAGGAAAGGAAAATGTGCCTTACCTCTGCCATGAGACTGAAGGAGAAGGGACCACTAAGCTTCACCCTCCTTTCTGCATGCTGCTGGGGCATTGAGATGCCAGCAGAGCCAGCAAGGGGGTGCAAGTGACTGAGGCAGAAGCCAATAGATGAGAGATGGTTTTAGAGGCTACTGGGGAGATAGAAAGTGGAAAATTAAGGAAACGGAAGACAGGAATGAGGGATGGTGGGGGGAGAAGACAAGGAGCAAAAAGCTCCAGAGAACAGGAGAAAAGACAGGGGAATAAAAGACAGGGGAAGGAAGGAAGGAAGGAAGAAGATACTCAGAAAAAGGATGTAGGAAAAAGTGGTGAAAGAAGTAACTGAAAGCAGAAACTTCAAAAAAAGGCACTTTATAGTCAGGCTGCTTGGAGATCATTTTTGTTGGCTGTGCCTAATAGGGTCCTCCTCTTTGCTAGGCATCACCATAATAGAGTTGTAGAGGAAAAAGGTAAAGGGTAGAATAAATATACAGTCCAGAGGAAAGAAACGTTTAAAGTCTGAGAGAAAGGGAAAAGAAAATAAGGGGGCACATACTGAAGCTGGCTGAACTATCTTTTTTAGTATTTGATAAAGTTACACCCTACAGATGCTAGAAATTTAAAAAGCACAAAAGCTTGGGTTAGTGCAAAATCCTGTGGCAATGAAAATTGCATTTTGAGGGGAGCGGACAAGGTTCCCAGACATCCTACACCCTGGGAAATGACTGAGACCATCTCCTTGGGCTGGTCCACAGCCAAGCACCCTCCCGAGCCCGGGCCTGCCCCAAAGCAGCCAGCGGTGCACCCATGAGGGGCGTGTGTTCAGCTCAAAGCCATGCCATGTGGAGACATGAGGCCAGAAGACATCAGACCATGAATCAGAAGATACCAATCACAGCTGGGCTGACTCAGCCTCTGATGCAGATCTGAAGCTGGGATCCAGCCCCTGCCGCTGCCAAGCCCAGTCAGTGCACCCTGTGGGTCTCAGGAAGGGAAATGATGCCTGTTCAGTGCTTTGCAACAAATGGAAAAATCCTCAGGTCATCTGCTCATGGTTCTGCTGTCTCGAAGGCTGATAGCAGCAACAACAGCCACTTAATGAAGTTAAAGGAAAACAGACCTTGTGTGAATATACCATGACTGAAAACGCTGCCACAAAAAATGGTGTCAGTGCTCAATTTTGACTGCAGAAAAAAGCCTTTCATAGGTGTGTGCGCACACATGGATATGTGCGGAAGAAGTTTTAAATGCTGCTCACTGACCTCCCACTGCTAGAAAGGGCTGTGAGGCATCCAACCTGCCGTGCAGCACATGCACTCAGGAGACCGGGCAGGTCACTCATACCATTTGGGTCTGTGTGAGCCCTCCAGAGGTCACCTCCAGCTCTGGCACACCAAAATGTGTGCGCCCCACAAATCTTGCAGTGCCAGAGCTGGCCATGGCCTGGTAACACCAGATTTGCTCCATCTACAACAGCCCAAGAGGATGAGCCTACTGTACACATGTGCCCAAGGACCCCAACCCAAGGGGCAGGGGGTGGCTGGCACCTGAGAGTGGTGTTATGAGCCAGCTGGAGGACAGTGGACAGGGGACCCATGCCGAGCTCGTTTGGGACTATGTCCAGCTCATCATTGCTGCATTTCTGAATGTCTCCCACTGCGTGCTCAGCAGCTGATTGTGTGGTTGGCTCCACTGGCGCGTTGCATTAACAGCCACCTCTAAATCAAATGGAGGCATAAAGACAACATCAATAACAATGAAGCTGAAAATGCAGGCCACAATACACAAACAAAATATGCTGGAGCCCCATAATGGCCAAGCAATTGAAACAGAAGAAAAGCACGTACAAACGTGACCAAAGAAGGTAAAAAACTTAATTTTGAGTGCTCTTTTTGTTGCAGACAGAAGAAACTCTCTCTATTAGGCAACTGCGCATGTGAAAACCTTGAGCTAGTTAACAACATGCAGAGCATTACATGTGTGCTGGGAGGTTATGTGGTCTAGGCATTGCCACAGTTCAAGAGAGTGCCCTTTCATGTATTTCCCAGGAGCCTGGACAATTACTTGCATTTGTATGAGAACTTCAGCCTGTGTCCTGCAGGAAAAGAGAGGGCACAAGAGAGCCAGATGGTTGAGCTGACCTGTGACTGCTGTTCCCATATGAAGCAGGAGCAAACAAGGAAGGATCTGATGGAGGGAGGGAAAAGTCAGCTGTAGGCAGATCCCACCATGCACTGGGCTGCCGCTTTTCCCTCTCCCATCATGCTCCCTCTCTCCTCCGAGCCAGCTTCCCACCAGCCCCATTCCTCTGCCACCTACTACAGCAGTAGTTTTCTAACCCTGGTAAGAAAGCACACAAACGTGCCCATTGGGAGCAGAAACCTTCCTTGGGAGGGTCTTAGGCAGTGGGAAGCTGGCTTCTACTGTCTGCCCTTCACTTCCAATCCCCTGTTTACGAAACTCGAAAACAAAAAACAAACCCAAGGCCAAGGACTGAAACTCTGACACCAGGGGAGAGAGCACCTCCACAGCTGGTGAGTCTGCCCACCAACTTACATCATACCAGCAAGCATCAAAGATGGGCAGCAGATCTGAAAGCCTCAGTGCAGACACCTGGCCTTCCCTACAGGGAAAGCATAGGGTGTAAATATGCCTTCAGGAAGATGACAGTGGCAGGGACACTGGCTAGTGTCTATGTCTGCCTCAAGGCAGCCTCTATTGTTATTCCAGAGCTACAGAAATGATGTAACAGCACCGGTTTTGTTGCAATGCTGGAATCCAGCAGCATTTTCCACCTGGCAGGCTGCATAGGACGCCCACATGCGAGGCAGCGGTCCCTGCATGCTGGGGCTCCTCCGGTTTCTGCTGCCAGCACAAGAAAATGGAGAGAGCAACCAACAGGAGACAAAAGACAAGTCAAAGCGCTGCTGAAGAATATCAGTATTAGTAACTCTTAGGACTAAACTTAGGTTTCAGAGGAGACGATGCCTCTCTTTTGAACATACAAGCCATTTCGTGGGTATAACTGCAATGCACTCCATAATCCCTTCCATATTTGGCTTTATTGGCTTATTGTGCAAAGCCATTAGAATCAGGATCATCTCTTATGAAGCTGTTAATGGGATGCAAATTACATGAAAGATTTCTCTGCATCAATAGAAAACAACCTAGTAATAAGTTCTTGCATAAAAATCTGCATAAAAATTTGCTACAAAAGACACACTTTAAAAGACGCAAAAATCCTGTGTGACTGAGGAAGAAATATGCTCACCACGGGCAAATGAATATCATGTTCGGAACTAGAGGTGACCTATCTCTGAGCTGCTTCGATCCCAAAGAACAGATGTGCCTTTAACTACCAAGGTATTGCGAAGATGTGGTTCACACAATATCATGGCCAGAGCCAGGTAAAAAAGTGCAGTGAATACTTTATGTGGTGAAAAACACAGTTTCAGGCCAACAAAGCCTGGATCTGTGCTGAATTCAGCAAAGAGATATGGCCAAAATATATACGTTGTTTGAATAAAATGATAAGTCTAAGCAAATTGCTCTGTGTGATGCACTTCTACTTTTCATGCTGAAGTGATGCTTCAAGACTGAAATTTGACTTTCAGTAAGGTACAAACACCTGAAACTAGCATGAAGTGCCAAGCAATAAGTCAAGAGAAATGCTGGGGACTCTGCCACATTACTTGTTTGTTTGTTTGGTTTTTTTTTCTTTTTGGTGTTGACATCAGTGTGACTGTGATTTCAGTCCGTTGTTTCCAGCAAGCATGCAGCTGGAATGAACCTGTTATTAGCGTTCAGCCCGTGCCACCTAACATGGCTGCCTTGCCCACATGGCGTAACTGGCAGAGTCCCCAGCACTGCCACGCACCATCTGTCTCCCACATCATGCCATGGATCTGCCTGTTCTGTCTCCAGCTCTGTGCAGCCATAAGTGCCCAGTACTGGAGCGGTGGTAGAGCTGCAGGTGTGAATCCCCTCCAACTTGTCTCGGTGGCAATGGGCAGCTCTGGGGACACCTGCTATGCAAAGCCTGGAAGACAGTGAAGGAAAGCAGCATTGCTGGAATTCCTTGTCCTTTTTCTGCCCAAATCACCCATGCACGACAGGAGCCAAGTTCCTCTCCAGGGATGCTATTCTGTCTCTAGCATGAAAGACCAGGCTTTTCCTGAAATAACATCCAGCTCTTGCTTTGCCGCCTGCTGGGCTCAGCTGATATACATGGAGCAGCCTAAATAAAGAAGTGCTGAACTCATTGCCCAAGCTTTTCCTCACCGCTATCTGCATTCTTTTGCATTTATTAAAAAACAAACAAACCTGTTTCCTGAGAGCAGGGAGGAAAATCACAGGGCTGGGTTGTTTGGTGTTTTGTTTTGTGTTTTTTTTTTTTCACTTGCAAAAGGCACTTGAATATTATAGAGAGAAGCAGCTCTGCAGGACCTAGACAGAGAGATTCGAGTGGCTGGTAATAGACAGAGGTGATGGGAAAACAGAACAAACAAGAAAACCACTACCTCCATCTCCCAGGGATGGGAGGAGGGAAAGAGGGGTGGGAAAAGAACAATAGCACTGGCACTGCTCTATCAGCTGATTCTAGAGAGGAACCAGCACTCTCGGTCTGGCCCACAGACCTTCCTTGGATGGGCTGGATAGATGTTGACCAGAAGGGCTGGGGGACGCAGGACTAGATCTCTGAGGCAGAGCTAAAAGAAACAATGTTTTCCCAATGAGTATAGAAACCCACAGCAAGCGGCAAAAGCCGCCTTCGGACGATGACGGGGTACAAAGATAGCACTGGAAGCTGCGACGCTCCTTAGTGCAGGGCTGGCCAGCAGCGGGAAGTGCCTCACATCCTCTTCTCCGCATTGTTCTCCCAACTCCTCCGGTGGCTGGGAAAGTTTCTTCCAGCAATTTACCCTGTCCTCACCCTGCAGCTGGCCAGCCTGCTGCTATTGATTCATTTCCCCAGGCATTTCTCTTACTGTCATACTCTTGTGGCATCAAAGCAGCCACTGGGCTGGAGGGGGGGTGGCCACAGCCTGCATGCGGCCAGAGGAAACTTTTCCTGCATACCAACATTTTTTAACCACAAGGAATGACAGCAGCAAGAGTAGGGGTAAATGAACACTCAGCTGAGGTACAGGTGAATTTAGGAGGCATTACTGCTGCTTTACATGAGAGGAGATGCATTTCAGTATCCAGCACTGCTCCATTATGTGTCATGCTGCTTTCCCTCCTTCTCAGCACAAAATAAAAATCATTGCACAAAGAGCCCTGCTTTTAGACGTATAATTGGATCAAATTGTGTGTATTGACCTTGTTTGGTCTATTGTGCCTTTGTTTTCCACTCCAGCTTGCACCAGAGCAGGTAGCATGTTTACACTGCAGTCAGGGTGACCTGACTTGGAGCCATCCTGGTTTTATTCTTCTCCTCATGGAAAGAGTGGGTCCTTGGGAGAGGGCTGACGTCCTGCAGGACAAGGCTGGGTCTTGCTGCCAGAGACCTACGGATGATTGCTAACGTGTCATGTCAAGATAAGTACAGGCAATGGTGTGGTGGACCAGAGGCTTTGAGAGAGCAGCGTGCAAGCACAGAGCTTTAACGTCAAGGTTACAATTAAACCTCACCTGGGGCTGGCTGTTTAAGTAAAGCAAGTCTTGTTTAACTGCAGGAAAGAACATCATGTAATAGAAATCTAATTATGTTGAACAGTACCCTATGTAAAGGTTATAGTTTATGGATTAACAGCAAGAACTGACGCTGTGAACTGGGAACTCATCTGGAACTGGCTGAAGGGGAAAAGGGCACGCTGGTAGTTAATGATTTTGGGCACCAATGGGAAGCAGTTATGGAAAGACAAGTACAATCCCAGGATGCGCTGGAGAGTACGTCTAACAGAGGAGGTAAAATACAGAGATGCTGATGTGCACAGGTAGGTACTGGGATGCTGAGGACTACGGGGAGCCTCCCAGGGGGTCCTCTCTCCCTTCATCACTATGTACAGGAGAGAGCTACTGAAATGGAACAGCATTTCTTTGTGTGGCAGGAGAGAAACTGGATTTGCCCATGGCTGTAATGCAAAAGGTTTCTTTCTGGCAGAGCAGTCATTTTCTGGACCAGCCCAACAGAGCCCCATGTACAGAGCTTCATGACAGCCAGGCCGGATCAGGACAAGAGCAATGAGAGGCAGTGTCTGACATGGGAGAATAGAGGATTCAGAGGACATGCTTCCTCATCCCGTGAGCCTGGGGAATAAATAGAAGCTGAATAGAAAATTTGCATAGCTGTTTGAACTGGTAGGAAAAAAAAATCCTACTAATGTGCCACTGCGACTCTGCTAGTGCTGGACGTAGCCAGCCTTTGATCCCAGGCCTTTAAATGCACTCAATAAAAGGCACGATGGCTGCAAATCCTCTCTTGTGTTATTGCTTACTTGGCTTAAAGGCACATGATGCTGTCAAGGACATTTCCTGATGGCTACAAGGGGAAAGGAAGAGCGAAAGAAAATGAAGGATTTCATGGCAAAGACCACCAAGCGCCGTGAAGGGCAGACGGGCGGGAGACACGGGTGCTGGCTGTGGGGAGAGTGTGGAGGTGACCTTGCATGGCATGTTTAAAAATAACAGACGCCACCACGCTTCCCAGTCTGCGGGCTTCACGCTCCCTTCTTTGTCGCAACCCAACACATCCCCTACAGCACTACATAAATTGTAATTTAAAAACACAACTAATTACTTTGGAGAAATGTTTAAGTACCCAAGTCTCCAGCAGCTACAGGCCGCTTACCAATGCTACAGGCATTGTCATGCAAGAGCAGAAGGTGGGTGCCCATGCCGGAGGAGCCAGCAGCCCCGGCACTGGCGGCGCAGGGAGGTCACCCGCCAGCAATCCTCACAATCAACCTCTTGTGTCGGACGTGTGAGAAAGCTCTCCCTTTCCTGTCGCACGCTGCTGGAGAGCCGTGGCAGCTGCGGGCCCCCTCCAACGCCCCAGCAGGCCTGAATAGACAGAGCCACCCCAGAAACACCCAGATGTGCGCCGGGTTACTTGGGATTTACTGGCACATCATGCGCGAGATCAGCATCGGGCCAGGATGGTGCTGTTTAGTTAATTTGCTTTTTGTATCTAATTTCCTTACTTTAACTCTTTTTGTCCCCCCAGCATCTTGAAAGAAAGAAGCGATCCAAGACACCAATGTCTCTGACTCCTTTAAAGAGTCTCTGTTTGGTGTTTGCTCCCTGACCTGCATTCCTTGCTGTAAAATCTCCCCATTACTGTGGTTTAATGCACATGCCAAAACAAGCTGCCAGTTACACTGGTGTTAATGCAAGGTGGCTCCAAAGATACTGCCCTGTGAGCACAAGCTGGGCCTCAGTAGCAAAGAGGTTGCTGTGCAAGCTCAGAGACGAGTGATAGCTGCCTGACTTACAACATCTCAGCCATTTCAAGCATCTCGTTCCCTTGCCCCAGAGCAGGAACAGGCTTCTGCAAGCCACGAGTCTCTGCAGCGTGGTCCACACCTGCTCCAGCTGTTGGGATGCAGCTCCTGTGGGCTTTACGAGGGACCATTGACTGCAGAAATCACCGGGCTGTGAGCAGTGTGGACCATCTGCTAATGAGAGCTCATGAAGGACCCATTTATTTCCCCTTTACTGAGAGGCCCTGGCTAAGCTACGGAAAGTGACTTCAGGCAAGCAGTAGAGTGTGGCTTTTTGACCCCAGGCACACTACATCCATCTAGTTTACTGGTCCTCTGATTTTGACCCAGCTTAAAGGGTTGAGGGATTCCCCCACAAAGCAAAATTTTTATGGCTCAGCCACATTTTGCAACAAGCCTCCAGCTTGTCTAAGATCCCCCTGTCAAGTTCCATTTTTCAGGCTCTTTGTGCAAAAATGGTACTTAATGGAGGAGCCTCTCCAGTGTGTGCACAAGCAAAGAATAAGGAAGACACAACATGCAATCCATAAATAGAGACACTTTAGAGGCTCTTTAAACATTCACGCTTTTTGCATAATTGATGACTTTCCATAATAGATATGGATGATAAACAGCTTTAAATAAAATGAAAATTTATCGTTGTCGTATCATTTATCAGCATTACGTTAAGCTGGAAAGTATGGGGAGAATATTGCCATGTACTCAAATGAAATTGGTGGAAGTGAGAATAATTCAGGGGCTGCATCATTGCATTCATCAGGGTTCTTAATGAGATTGCCAACAACCAAGAAGCTGCACTAGAACCTTGGAGCCAGAGGAAGAATTTGTATGTCATTGCATGTCCACCATAGGTCATCTGTGGCTCCAAAGAACAAAAAGTGAGTCCGTTCTCCAGCGTGGGGCATACCATTTAGTGCTCATCTTCTCTAAGCTAGGCAGCTATGGCTAACCAAACCTCTCAGACTCCCACTATGCTCCATGGAAGAGGTAGACACTTTCATCAAGAGATTTGTCCCACTGAACATATAAACAAGTCATGCTTTGTGAGACGCCTGTTCCTCCTCATGCCCTATGAGAGGAGCAAGGATGATTAGCTTGGATGGATGGCTGTGTGACTTTCAAAATCCCACAGCCAGCTGAGATGAATCCCACCTCTGATAAAGACAGGGCTTTCCCAAGGGATTTTAAGTCACTCCAAAATTCTTCAAAGCAGGGAGGGTCCTGTGTCAGGAAAGTAAACAAAAATTCTCAGTTGTGATGGCAATGGGTGCCACAAAGCACTTCAACTTCTCAGCCACAGGCTGCTGAGGAACCTCCTACTCCCTGAAGCTTCGTGTTTCCTGTGATTTTTCAAAAATAATTGACAGAAGCTCAGCAGGTCAGCTAACTCTCCCAGGGTCCATGCTACCACAGCCTACTCGTGCAGATAGGTTTGATTTTTCCAAGTATTCCCCTATCAGCTCTTTGCTGATATCTTTGTTGACAAGGTCACCAGAAAGACAGACCAACCAACCAAATATAACAAACCTGCCTTTGAAAAAAAGTTAGGAATCATTAAAAAAAAACGGGGGGGGGGGGG
>VZTL01069777.1:14961-45619 GCA_013400535.1 Scopus umbretta
GGGGGAGGGGATTTCTTTTACTCGCCTGCAGCATTTTTAAACCCATGTATGGGAAGCAGGGTTTTCACATCACTTGAAATACAAGCTGTGCTTGATAGATGAGGGGTAGTAAGCACTTTCTCTCGCCAAAGGCCAGGCAGACTGCGAATGGCAACCTGATGAGCTGCTTCTGCTGGATGTCTCAGCCCAGCCACCGAGGGAGGGTAGTTCAGGCTCCTGGACACATCCACATCTGCGTAAGCCATAAGGACCCTTCCGCATAAGGTGCAAGGCTGCCAACCCCTCTCCCTCGCTGCTCAGAGCCTGGGTCCTCCGTCACAGCCAGCGGTGGAGCTTTTACTGCCTAGCCCCAGTGTGAGACTGGAAGAAAAGCTGTTTATACCTGGAGGTAGCTGGGGTTACCATCAATCTGCATGGCTTTAACAGAGAGCAAAGCATCCCAGACAAACTTATATTCCTCTCTCTTTTTTTTTTTTAACCTAAATTTGCAAAGCCTGTCCCTGACCTCCGCTGGACTTTGCTGCTCTGGCTCCTCCCAGCCGGGCAGCCTGTGCGGCATCCTGCTGACTCCGCTTTGGCGTGGGTTCATGCCAGCAGGTCCTCCGGCAGGACCAGGGCCCGAGAGGACAGAACAGCCAGCCCAGCAGGCCTGGCTCTGAGCACGAGCCCTGAACTCTTGTGCAACCTTCCTTGAAATGAATTCAAGTTGGCCGGGAGCAGAGCATTTGCGCATGGCCTGAAAGCTGGATCGAGTACCATAAACAAAAGGAAACAAAAAGAGAGGGAGAGCGCTGGGTCCCACGGCGAGGAGGAACGTAGGCATCTGACCCAGGCCAAGCCGTGCTGAGTGCTGTGACGAATGCCCGGAGGCAGAGGGGACGTGGCATGCGAGGGGACAAGCTGGTGGGGGACCAGGGGCTGGGAACCCCCCCGCTGTGGGTTGGGGCATGGGGTGGAGGTGCTCATGGTCCCATCAGCTCCATGCGAAGGAGTTGCAAGTGCAGGGACATGGAAGAATGGAAATGGGTGAGGGGACAAGAAGGGACTCAGAATATGACCACACAGAATTATATTCCTCTGGGGACAATTCAAGCCGGCGGGTGAGGAACAGGGACACCCCTGCAGTTTCAAACAGAGGAGGGCACATGCATGAGAATCAGCTGCAGATGATAACTTCCATGCAGGACAAGGGGTGCTCACGCTATTTTTGTGAAGGTGATGGAGGAAAGGAGACTGCTCTACATGAGGTGCCCAAAGGGATGTAACTTGGGCCAATCCAGTTATTTTGACTGCTCAGGAAGTACTTGCTCCATCCAGCTCAGGCACCCAGGTATGAAGCACCATGCAACTGCACTGGTGATGCTCCTCGAGGGGACAGGACCGAGACCGCCCTGCTTGCACTGACCTGGCAATTCACCCTTTTGGAGTTGCACCGAGAAGTTCCTCCACCCAAACCCCTTGCCTGCTCCTCGGCAGGGACCATGGCCAAGGGAAAGGCTCTGTGTGGCCAGGATGTTTCTATGCTTCAGCAGTCCTACTTGGCCAGAGCAGCCCCTCCAGGCCATTAGTAGTCGGTGTAAACTAGAGCATCCCTCCAGCTGCGCTCTCCCATGCCAGACGCTGAGCTCACACTCACTGGCCCAAAGCTGGAGATGCATAGAGTTGTCAGGGAGCCACCACTGGAGCCTCAGCCCCGCACCAGGGAGGCTCTCTCCACCCAGAGATACTTTGGCCATGTCTGGCAGACCTAGGCCGATATGGGGCAGAGAGCAGCACAGAGGAAAAAAGCAGTAAATGATTAAAGGATTAAGACTGACCAATGGTGAAAGTGAAAAGAGCTCAACACATCTAGTTCATCCGGAGGAGACAGGAGCCCACAAGCAGCTGGCACATTGGGAAGCAAGACTAAAGACGAACTGTTGAAGCCAAATACAGGGCGAGATGCAATTCCTAACACAAAGTGCATTAGGCAGTGATGCGGTTTCCCAAAGGAAGCCTCATCACTTGAATCACTGGAAACAAGGCTGGACAAAATACTGGATCATGTCCAAGAGGGGATAACTCTTCATCAGCAAGGAGAGAGCAATGAATGAGATGAATACCTGGTCTTTTCCATCTCCATGAATCTATCTATCTAATGTACTCACTCTTTTTTCAATGTCTGGGAAAAAATGTGCCTTTCCTGTGCCATCAGCACATCTCAGCATGGAGCCAGGATGGGCAGAGACCCAGGTGGGAGCACGTTGCCGTCCCCTTTGGTGCCCAGGAGCAGAAGAGGTGAATGGCTCTTGCCTCCCTTTTGAGGAGGGGCAGCCCTGCAAGCTGGCAGAGTGTGGGAGCAGCGCCCTGGTTTCTCTGCCCTTCAGCACAGCAGCAAGCCCCTCGCCCACAGCTAGGCTTGACCAAAGCCACTGCTCTGCTCTGCAAAGTGCATTATAAAGCTCAGGGCATGACTGATGCTCACCTTGCTCCCTCGGCACAGCCGAAGGAGCCCAGGCACCAGCCCAGCCTCACAGCGTGTCAGCTGGGATGAGCAGGTGAGAGTTGCCGCTGCAGGGGGCCGAAGCCATGGGGGTCAGGGTACACCAATTTTGGT
The DNA here is from genome assembly GCA_013400535.1 of Scopus umbretta. NCBI lineage: Eukaryota > Metazoa > Chordata > Aves > Pelecaniformes > Scopidae > Scopus > Scopus umbretta. Next base: position 17,558 of record VZTL01069777.1, read on the forward strand.
TTTTGGTGCCCTCTTCCTTCCCTGAAACCTCAGTACCTCTGGAAATCTGTGCTTCCCCGGGGAAGCCCTGCCTCAAGCCCCGCTCCCTCCCTGGGGCACCCTCACACACCCCCTTCCTGGTGGAGGGCATTCCCCATCCTGGGAAAGCCACTGACAGCATCACAGCCTCTCTCCTGATGGCTGATTCTGTAATTATTTGGTTGCTGCTAATTGCTAATTAATTCCCGAGTTATGTTATTAGCAGGTGAACCAGGGTGGCATGGCTGCCACCAGGCACGGCACCTGGTAAAATCACATACATGATTGTGGGGAAGGGCGCTACCAATTTTTTAGGCCATTGCCTAGTTAACCATTGACAACTGGTAAAATCCCAGGTCCCCGCGCAACAAGGCGAGTCCTCTTGTTAGAAAATCCTATTTCTAGTGGGTTATGAAACAGAGGTTTTGATGTGCTGCCAGGTTTGATGTGGAGCTCTGGGAGCTGAACACTTGCTGCACTGTCAGCTGCCGGACGAGTGCCACTTACATAAAGCTTTCCTAGCAACCCTGCTTTGTCGTCTACGTCTGTCCGTCCGTCCATCCGCCTGCCTGTGTGGTGGAAAAACTGAGCAACCCAACGGCCAGCTCTTCCCATGCTGACAAACATCCAGTGATCTGCGCCCAGCCCCAAGCTGGGGGGAGCTTTTCCATTGCGGAGCAGCCCTTCGTGCAGAGCCCACCATCCCCTTCGGGCCCCTTCCCCGGGTCCGTAGCGACAGGAGGAAGCGAGCATCACATCCTGTGGCCTGCGCCAAGGAAAACAGGAGCATTGCCATGAGGGAAGCAGGCGCGAGGAGCAGCCCTGCTGCCCCGGCCGGCCCCGGCCTCCCCGCCAAGGGCTGCCCACCTCCTGGTGAGGGGCGATGCTCAGCTGCTGGTACCCCTCGGGGCTCCCCTGGGGACACGGCATGACTCTGTTATTTGGCTGGCAAAGAGACCAGGTGGAGGGAGGAAAATACCCAGGGGAGATGTCCAGAAGCAGAAAACCTGTCTGGGCTTTGAGGGGAAAGGAAGAAAATTCAGCAGTTTCTCCCGCACATCTTTCTCCCCACCCTCCACAGCCAGCAGCAACTAAAAACTCTCCTCAGCAGAGTCCTTCCTTAACAGAGCGGGCTTCCCTCCCGTGCCACTCCGCAGCAGCCCCGTGGGCCCCAACAAACCCCTGCACCCTGGGCTGGGTGGTCCCAACTCAGCCATTTTGGGGGGCTGGCGGGGGCTGCTTTCCGATCCTGGGCCCTTTAAATCGGTGCCCGCGCCAAGGCGATTTCTCCGTGGAGTTTCATAAGGAAGCACATGACGAGGGCAGTTGGAAACCACAGCTCTGTAAGCGCTGATTACAGCCTACTGAGGAAAAGGAGATTTTTATCTTGCAGGAATTCAATTATGAAAAGAAAAAAAAAAAAAACAAAAACCAAAACAGCGCTTCTGGCTTGGTCTGCCCGAGCTCGCTGCTGCACTTCAGGGGCTTTAATTTAACAAGAAAGGTGTGCAAGCATTACCTAAACCATCATGCTTGCTGGTGTGTGTGTGGTGGTGGTGTTTTTAAGAGGGGGGAAAAAAAAACCCACCCCCAAAGTCACCCTGCTGGCAGCTGAATGCAGCAGGGATGATGTCATTGGAACAGTTGGAGGAGAAAAGAGAAAAACAAGTCTGTGTGTGCTAATCCTGTTTGCTGCCCTAAAGGGAATGGAAAGCCGCCAAGGCGAGGAGTTCTGGGAAACCATATAAGGGTGCCAAACAAGCACCGCCGCCAACACGGGGAACTGACATCTTTGTTCTCCCTAGCTCGGCAGCCGGCCAAAGGCCTCATTTCGGCGCTGCGGCATGATTACACTGGACATCTGCCAGCTGAGCGCTCTGAGCCCCTTTTCTTCTCCGTAAGCTTTTTGCCAAACATGTAACAGTTGCCATGGCAGTCGCAAGTAAAGTAAAAAAAAAAAAAAAAAAAAAAAAAAAAAAAAAAAAAAAACAACAAACCCGCGCACATATAGATAGAGAGGGAGATAAAAAAACAACAAGAAAGTGGAGGCACGCCTTGCTCCAGATGTGCCACATGTGTGGATATAAAAAGCAAGCAAACCTATTAATCAAAGATTTTGGGGATGGAGGGAGGGTGAGCGGCACAGGCTGAAAGGTGACGTGAGGATAAAACAATAAGTGCACACAGGCACACGCACACCGCAGCGGCCGGGCAGGCAGTGGTGGGCTGACCCAGTGGCCTCCTCCCCTGCCTGCATGCGAAATTGCAGGCAAGAGGGATTTAAAATAGAACAACATGGTGGCACTTTCACTATTGCTTGCCTGCCTGCCTTTTTTTTTTTTCCCTCCTCATGTTAAAAAAAAAAAGAAGCTTTTCTGAGGATGAGAAGGGCGTTATTTATAAGCTCTGCATAGCGGAGGGAAGCAGGCAACCCAGATCTGGTCGTGTCTCAAGGCGGAAAATCCCATTTTGGCCCAGGGTCCAGGCCAAATTGTATTATTTCAAGTTGTGCCCTAAACAGTTAACAACAAACTACCCCGTAGTCCCACGTTTATAACGAGTATTTCATTTAACTAGGCAAGCGCTGCCAGACCCTGATGGGCAGCTCTACGCACATAATAGAAGAGGTGTGGTCCCCACTCACTTTCTTTTTCCACCCGGAGAGGCAGGGGGTAGTTTCATTTTACAAAGCAGCTATATACAACAAGTTCACTGCCCAGCGAGCTGGAGTTCATCCGACTATTTATAATCAGGTTTCTTCTCCCTATGTCCACCCTGCAGGCAACTGGACAGCTGCTGGGTGATGGGGCCCTGTTTGCAGCCAGCCCGGCTGCTGATACGGCCACAGCAGTGTTTGCAGGCGAGGTTGCAGCAAAAGGACGGATAAGGCTGCTCCGGATGGGATGCAACGCCCAACCCGTCCCCAGGGCACCCTCCTCTTCAAACCCCCAGCGGGTTCCCTCACCTGCCCCGAGGACCAGGGTCATTTATGGAGCACAGGACATCACCACACCCCGAGGGCATCCCCAAAACGCAGGAACTGCTGGAGCGAACCTGGTGCTGCACCCCACAGCTGCAGTCACCCAAGGACCAGCCTGCCTTGAGCAAGTGGGTGCTGGGAAGGCAAACAGCCAAGTTGGGTTTGGTGCCTGGGAGCCTGTGGCAGCTCCTCTGATGGCTCCACTGGAGCATCACGGGCACAGAGAAGTTGGCTGAAAAGCAGCGAAGGGGAGCTGCAGCCGCAGGCGGCAGTGAAGGAGACTGGACTTTTGCCTTGCCTTGCTGCTGCCTTCCTGCGTGGCCATAAGTCACTTACCTACGGTTTGCTTCAGCTTCCCATTTGTAAAAAAGAGGATGGTTTTCCTTACGTATCTTAGAGATGGGCTAAGCGTCTTAAATCATTAATGTCTGTAAAGTGCTTTCATTTCCTCAGATGGAAGCTCTTACTGATGTGTGAAGGATTATTAGGATTATTATTGCTAATAAACAAGGAAGGCAGGGCAGTTTTATTTCTTGCTAGGGCTTATGCGGGGCATGAGAATGCAAAGGGTGGGGAAGATGCTAATTTGCCCCGCAGCCTCTTCGAGGACTCGCAAAGGCAACCCCCTTGCTGGTGCTAAGCTCAAAGGCAGTGTCTATGAACCACGGGGAGAAGCCCCCTGGGGTCCTGGTGGATCGCCAACCCGCCGGAGACCTCCCCGGGCGCACTGGCCCCCCTGGCAGCCCCTATGGAGCCAGCAGCAGGAGCTCTGGGCCACTGGCAGGCGAAGTCCTGCTCTGCAGCACCTTCCTGGCCTCCACCACATTTAGTGGGTGGCCCAGGGGTGGTAACCTGTGCAGAAGGTGATTTTTGCTTTCTTAAGGTGCCAGACTCCTCCCTGGGGTGCACCTCAACATCTAAAGCAAGGGCAGGCATCAAGGCATCGTATCTAGTGGTCCAAGCAGATGCCCCCTCTCCAAATTTTGTAGAGAAATAGAGGCGCAGCATTTGCTGAGCCAATAAAAGCCGTTCTTCTGCCTCGGGGGGAGGGAGGGAGTGAGGCACCTCTGCAGAGCGATTCATCCCCGCAGGCCAGAGCCGGTCCCTGCCCTCGCCCAGTGGCTGCCCGGGCCCGTCAGGCACCCCGACATCCCTCACCCTGCGGTGACAGGGCAAGCAGCGGGCAAAGCTGTTGCCCGCTGCCTCGGTGCTCGGGTGGGCTGTGTGGGGCTCCATGCTGCCGCTAAGCCCCTATCCAAGCGATAACCCCACACCGTGTTGTTGTTACTAACCGGAGGGTTGTAACCTACCGAAAACTTTGCCAGCACATTTTCATATATTAGAGCCTGGCTGTAAAAAAAGAAATTTCAGGGAGGGGGATTAACATTACTTGGTTCTGGCCAAGTTAATAAAATATGGTCGGAGTTACTGCCAGGCTACTTAATTCATTTTTATTCAAAGTGGCTGGGTAATTTCCCTGAGGTTGGCTCAGCGGGAAGCAGAGTCAGCTCTGGCTTTGTCAGCTCCTGCATGTCACCTTCCTGGCTGGCAATGGTGGCCGTGTCCCCACGGGGCCAGGAGAGTGGGGAGCGGGTCGTCTCTGCTCCGGAAAGGCAGCACGTGCCGGGGGCTGCGGGGTGGCATCCGCCTTGGCATGGACCAGGAGGGAGCTTGGGCCGGGGGCACGTGCTTGCACAGGCTGCCGGCTGCATGGGATGCTATGGATGGCACCAAAGGTCGTCTCCTCACATCTGCCATTCCTGCAGGTCGGCCCAGGATGGCTGGGGTAGTCATCAGCCCCATCAGCACTGAAAAGCATCAAACTGTCACCTTGCACCCCGAAAGCCAAGCCCTCCGCTGGGGAAGGCGGTCAGAGGTGTTCTGGCATCGGGGCATGGCAGCAGGGGTCCTGCGGCCTCCCCGCAGCTCCTCCCTGCCCCACAGGGAGGAGGGGAAGGGCCGAGCATGTTTCCTCAAGAAGTGAGCAAAACCAGCAACCTGCAGCGAGCTTGCAGTGCCCTGCACAGCCAGCAGCTTTAAAGAAAACCCTCTGCATCTCGCCATCTAGCACTTCAGCTTCAGTGGAAGTGACATTTGCAAAGGCGTTGCCGCGCCTGTGCAAGCTCTCCTTCTCCCTGGCTGGCATCCTCCAGCTGATTTTTTCCTCTCTCATTTCTAAACCCGACTTAATTCCTTTACCCACCTGCGTGGCAGAACTAATCGCTGGCAAGCGTTACGCTGCCTGGTACTACAATCACCATAACGGTGCATTCCTGCATGCGCTCTGAATCATGATGAGGCTCCCGAGCTTTAAATGGGAAGCAGAACGCGCTGCTTTCTAGATAGACAAATGAAACTTTACCCAGTCCTCTCGCTTCAGAAACAAGCTCTGAATCATGCAGAGGGCGAGGTGCCAGGAGGGGAGGTCCATTTTCATCCTGGCTCCACCGCTTACTCGCTGTGTGGCCTTCAGAAAAACTCTGAGGGGGTAAATCCCAGTCCTTCTTCCTGCCCGCTGGCAGCCCCAGGGCAGGGGAGAAGTGCGGGGGCCACAGGGCTTCATGCACTGGGGGACGGAGGAAGGAAATGCTTCCCGTAAGCTGTGATACCATTGCTCCCCAGCAAAACACGGCTCTTCTGCTTTCTCTGCCTCTCGCCCTTCTCCCAGGCTCCCTGCAGAGGAGGATGCTTCCAGTGCCGGAGGGTGCTGAGCAGCAGAGCTGGGAGTCGCAAAATGAACTCTGTGAGGCTGCACGCAATGGCTTCTGAGCTCAGAGGTGGAGATCCTCCTGCTGCATTAATAACAGCCCCGGTTCCTAGGTAAATAGTGCATTAATATTTATTCTAGGGAGCTTGGAATCATGATTTAATACTGAAGAAAGGGCTATTCTTACACGGCATTTGCAGAGCTTCTTCTAATACAATATTTCCTAACTTCAGATGTGGTAACCCAGTAAGTTCCATTACCATGCTAACACTATATAAAAATGATCCTTTATTATAAATCATACCATACACCAAAAAGGATATAAATAGAGCCCCAGTGCGGCATTGGCATGCCTCATATTTCTCTTGGTTCACATTAAATGAGCCACTAAATTACAGTGTCCTTCTTTATAATATCATCCTCCAAAGCCAAGCATTTTGTATGTTACACAGGGCTGTTCTAACAAGAGAAATTAGTATGGCTGGTTTAATTCAGCCAGGTCTGCCATGCATGTTATAGGAGAGAGTGTTGAAACAGGCCAGAACGAGCAATTTCATTGTTCTTTCAAAAAACCCTCCACTTGAAATTTGTGATTTGAGCAGGGCTTTGCTAAGTCCTGACACGCAGCCTGTCCAGAGGGGTTTAGCTGCCCCCTCAGCTCTGGCAGCAAAGGTGAGGGCAGAGAAGAGGACATCCCACCCCATCCTGCCGCTGCCTCTCCAAGGGCACGTGGTCCTCAGACGCCCTCCAGGAGCCTGGGGGAACTCAATGACTCCCTGGGGAGAGGGAGAGGCTCTAGCGGGGCAGGGGTGGGGGATGCCACCCGGGGCAGGGGGAGCCACCTTCAGATTGGGGTCTTGGTTTTGGGCTGCTGCTGGTTCTTCTGCTGACAGCTTTGGAGTTAGTTGTGATTTCGGTGAATATAGATGCAGACAGATTCAGGCACTTGCTGTGTGATGCTGGCAATTATTTAACTTCCCTGCATCTCGCCTGCAGAAATGGGGAGATATTTTGCCTGCAGGATTGATGCCTGCCTGTTTGTAAAGCTGCCCAAGCTTCTCCCTGACAGCCGGTGCTACAGAAATGCATGGGGATAACCCCATGTTTGTACACCAAAATACAAATATAGCATTCAGACTGGGGGGATCCAGCTTGACTGTCATCTCTAATGATCGTAGTTAACAGCACCAAAGAAGAAAACCCTCCTACAGTCCTAGGAGCTGCACATGCCTTCAGGGACACTTAAAGTAATTCAGGTCAAAAATGTAGGTTGTTTTATTTAGCAGACAAAGAGGTGGGGAAAGAAACGAAGGAGAGGGAAGGAGGAAACAGGCTACTGCAAAGATACAATCTCCATAGAGAGCTTTTCAGGATTTTCCCCAAATCTTTAAAGTGAAATGGAGCTGTCTGAGTTTCAACATTTCCTTGCAGGCCTTGCTAGGTCCCAACTCACACTGGCGGGAACCCAAGCCAGTTCCCCATAGGGCAGAGATCAGGATTAGCACATAGAGTTCGTAGCCGGATGTAAGGAGGGGGATTATCTTGGAGCAGTGTCCTGGCAAAAAGGGGCTAGCAAACCCTCCCAGAGGCAGCAGCTGGGTCAGGGGCATCCAGAGGGCCCAGAGGTAGCGTAACTGGTTGGTGAGGAGTGAACTCAAGTAAAGCCACCCAAGTGTTCATTACCTGCAGAGCTGGAACGCTTCAAGGAAATTTTCGAGCCAAATTATCTGTGGCAAGGAAATGTGTCCCCTTATGCATGTTGGGAGGCTGCAGGATCTGTGGCCTGTGAGGATGCCTAGCAAAGCAAACTGTGCCATGAATAATCAATGAAAACTAAAGGTTTCTATTACCTGCGGTGCTCCATGACTGTGTGAGATAATATAAAAATGGCAAGCAGCCTTCTGGAAGTGAAATAAAACCTCTACAGTGCAGCCCTTGGCATCATACCCCTTCAGCAAAAATCCCGAAGCAAATTAGGGTTATGCAAGCTGTGAAATATCCAGCCTTAGTGCTGAACTGAGAAAGCTGCCAGGACCACATCCTGCTGCTTCCAAAAGTATCCAGCTCCTCTTGGCAGGGCAGGTTATAAATCCCCTGAAGTTTAACGTACAGACCCTAGCAGCAGGGAGGTAAAAGGACCAAACCCCAGCCAGACGCCTGCCTCCCCCCAGCGCTGCAGGGCTGAAGCCTGAGCCCAGGGCAGTCCAAAGGGAGCTCTGTCCTTTCCCCCCAAAAAGAGGGGTCATCCAACGGAGAGCACAGTGCTCGACCAGCACCAGCTGCTACCGACAGGCATGCTCAAGCACCCTTCCAGCGCAGGTCCACTTCAACTTGTGCGTCCACAGCTGGCGGCTCCTTAGCAGATGCGCAGACATCTATATGCACATTGGCCAAAATAGTGCTGCCATCAGGCAGAGCACTGCATTAAGGAGCGCTTGCAGGACAAGGGAAGAAAAGGTGAGACTGGGACCAAAACCTTCAGCCCCTTTCATCTCTTTCCTCCCCACCTCAGCCCCTGGAGAAAAGCTTTCATAGTGCTGCACCATCAAAGTCTCATTAATTTTGAGGCCTTGGGTTTAAAATTGGTCTTGCACAATAGCTATGAAGGCAGGCACACGTGAAGTAGTAATCGGTTCATATAGGAAGGCTGAAATCTGATGTCTTTAGCTATTCCCAGGGCAGAACGGGCCATGACCTGCACAGCCTGGACCACAGTCCTCACTCCCTTGAAGCCTGGAGAGTTTTGTTTGGCCCATGACAGTGATAAAGGAGCACACAGGAAAACCTGATGGTGTTTGGATCTCGTAATTCAATACAAAACCATTTCTGTCATTTAAGAAACATATGTTAAAAAAAAAAAAAAAAAAGGAAAAAGGCACGATGATGTAGCATTTATCACAAGGAGACAGTGATATGCCTCGATATCCCTGGGCAAAGGTTACATTGAAGGATGCTGCTATCATCATTAAGGTGGTGAGCGAGCATCTCTTACAAGCCCAATTTTTGTCTTTCCTCCTTAAAAATCTACATGCAAAAGCAGAAAATTAGCTGCAACATTGATAAAGGAGGTCTGGTCCCCAGGTGGAGCTTTTGGTTAGATTTAAAGTAAATCAAATATAACACCTTAAAAATAGCAGTGTTCAGCAAAGCCCAGGAAGTCTCAGTGCTTTCTTTTCTACTTTGTAACCAGAAAGACAAGCAGGGGAGAGAGGAGGAGCAAGAGAGAGAGATTAAAACAGCTTTAATTTTAGGACTTGTCTCATCAAGAGATAGTATGTGACACCAAAAATGAGCCCAATTAAAAATGTTTATAACTTAAAGTTGCTTAATTAGCACCTTCAGAATTTTCCCCACGTTTCCCTGCTAACTTCCCCTCTCCTGATGGGTGTACAGGTAGTGGCAGCAGGTGCTGGAGCAGAGCAGGGCAGGGATGCTCCAGCCATAGCTCAAAACTGGATTTCAGTCCCTTTCGGGCATATTGACTGCCTAGAAAAGCCTTGGTGATGTAGGGTCTTCAGAGGCTTCCCAGGAGCACTGGAGGACTTCCCTTCCACGACCTCTGATGTTGTGAGGAAACAAGACGTGAAATCAACCTACCCCACCACCCCAGGCTAAGGAGCCCACCCAGCAGGGGTGCTTTCCCTGCTGGCACCCCATGCTGGTTCTGGCTTTCTCCTTCGTGTTGTGTTTTCCGCCGGCGCGCCGGCATTGCTGGCAGGTGTGAGGCTGGCCTCAGCCTCTGCATCCCGCATGCAGCACCTGTGCCATCCCGGCCCATGTATGGGGGAAGAGACAGAAGCCTTCCCCATCATCCTCCCATTTATTTTACAGCCTGAAGAAGACAGAGAGTTAATGAAAGATGCCTCATTAGCACTGCGCATTCTGCTTCCTGCTAAGAAATTCAACCCCAAAAGGGTCCCCTCCCCGAGCCGCTACCTGCGCCAGTGCCAGAGATGCTCCCACAGACACAGGCTGGGGACAGTCAGAGGAACAAACCCTGCCCAGCTTCTGTGTTTCGGTTGCCATGGGAATATGCTCATGCCTGTCGGAGGAGTTTGGGGAGCACAGACCTTCAGGAAAACAACGTGGAGAAACGTGGGGACATGGCACACCAGCCACAAGGTGGGGAGCCTGGCTAAGCCAGGAGGTGAAGCAGGTTTCGGGGGTTTTCAGCTCTGCCTCTTTAGGAGCCACAGCCAGCCAGCCACAGCTTGGCTTTTGGTGGCAGGTCACCGCGGCCCCCTAACCAGCGGTGGCTGCTTCAGCAGGACAGAGGCACCGTCGTGGGGACCTGGCACAGAGGAGTGCTTGCAAATGGTAACCCATTTTTAAATAGTTTTTTTCCCAAGTCTTTTAGAGATGGAGGAGGATTCAGGAATGTAAGTAAGGGAATTTCACAGAACAAATGAGATTTCCTCTGGCCTGGAAGAATAATGTTGAGAGCTAGCTGAATTTCAAGGAGCCCTGACTCTTCCTCCCCCATCATCCCCAGCCCTTTTGTGGAGTCCACAGAATATCCTTTTTGTTCACTTTGATTTGCCAACGACATAAAATTTAAAGATGTAGAGTCAGAACTAACATCTCGTCTCACTGACTGAACATCCATCTAAAGTGGAATGGAGAGTATGTAAAAAATGGCCATGCTGGATCAAACAAAAGGCCCCACCTATTAGTCTCTTTTTTAGTCTAACTGCTTTTGGCCATGCATATCATTGCATCATGTATATAGAATTATGTTCTGAGGCCCTAAAAGTAATAAATAGTAATTTACTTATTCATTATAAATTTCTGTTTATAGGCTATACCTATACAAGATACGGTGCCAGGCCACCAGATATCAAAGGCTCCACAGTGCAGGCAACCTCCAAAGGAGAAGTCAACATAGTTTTTCCAGGAGTTCATTTCACTATAACAACAATAATTATGACTTTACACAGTGCCTTTGATCCAGATTGCCAAAGAACTTTGTTCTCTGCTTGAGAAATTACACATAAGATAGGATTCAGTTTGCCCACCATTGGCATGGATTGGGAGGGTAAGCCTCCAACGATATTCAGCAACCCAAACAACAGTTTATCCACATGAAATCAAAGGGAAATTTTAAGTTTGGAGAAGGAAATGTATGATTGTCTTGGAGAGGATTTTGCTAAAGTAAGTGGAGCTAATGGTCCTAATAATGGGAAACGTGCTTTAGGATCTTAAATAATGCTGGGTAGCTAGGACATCGCTGCAAGTGTACTTGTAAGGAAAGTACCTCCAATGGAAGAGAGCATCGGTACCCACCTAGGGGAACAGTGTGCTCACCCAGGCTGGACCACCCAACCCCCATTTGACATCCGAAGTGACCTGCAGCATGCTTTTCACCAAGGACATGCCAGCCAGAGGAGGTGAGGACAATGCCAGTAAGACCTTGGCCCTCCTGGTTGGGAGTTCTCCCTGAATTTCCTCTACAAGAAAGATGCAAGGGAAGATGGAAAGGATAATTAAAACTAAGGAGGAAGCAAAGTACAATTCAACAAAATGGATCTAAATCAAGTAATTACAGGATCTGCAGCACAAAACGTAAGAACTTTTTAGTTACTATTGAGGCTTCAGATCTCCTGGAAGTTCATTGCTTACCTTGGAAATCACATCTGTGGCAGGGAAGAGTGAAGGGTTATGGTGGCTTCTAACAACCAAGCCCAGGACTGTCATGTAACCTCACCACTTTATATTTCTCCCACATTAATCCTCAGCCATTAGCAAAAAACTAGCACAGCCTTGGCTCAGGGCAGGGTTATTAAGTAGGAAAACTTGACAGATCAGGAATGAGTTGGTTCTCAGCAGAAAGACAACCTCATATCCTAAGTCACAGGGCAGAGACTAAACACTCTGGCCTTCCTGATAATCACATCATGACCAGGAGAGTTCCTTTGATGGGTCCTTCTGAGAGATAAATTAACGTAATTGCTTCTGATCTTAAGAAGCAATTGACATTAGAGTGTTTTGACTGTGACACAGTCACAGAGGGTAAAGGCTATGTCTGTCTTAGCAAGTAGAGCAGCACAGGAGGAATGCTGGTGTGATGTCATTTGCTTTCATTTGTGACGGGCTCCAGCCTGGAGCCATGGCCTGAGCACTCACGGGCTGGAGCACCTCAGGTGCACACCTGCATCTCCTCTCCCAGCACAGCACCACCCAAGGGGAGCACCACTTGCACCCAATCCTGTTCCATGGTGTGAATCATCAAACTGCAATTATGTGGCACAACCAGGAGATCTGTTTCTTTCTTCGAAACTATGGTAGTGAGAGGTACCTTATTTGTCCTGGTCCTACCTCCCCAGCCCCAGCTTCACTCCTATCCCTCCTTAAAACCAGGTTCCTATGAGGACCACCCTTCGCCAGCTGCAAGGATTAAGCCTTCATGGGCAACAAGGGAGCAGAGTAGCAGTTTATGGTTTGCAGAGGAGAAGAAACACCCCAAACCAGACTTGTTGTGCCAAAGTGAAGCAAAGTCTATCATCTCATCTGTGCACTGCTGTGGATGTGGACCCTGGTTGTGGACCAGTGCAGACTCCTACAGCACACACAGCACCAAGAGCCATGCCTTGTGACAGCAGGGCTTTCCTCAAGCATTTGGCCTTAAGTGTCTGTAAATACCATCAGTGCAAACAGGAGCTATACTTGGGGTTTAAACCAGCCAAGCTGCATTGAAAAAAACCCTTTGCTGCAAGACTCAAGAGATTACCAGTCTCCAGGCTGAACAATAGCTCCTAGTTTGCTGCACAGTGCTGTTCTCTTCTGGAAGTGGTTAACTTCAAGATGATGCAAATGCTATTGTCAGCCCCTTTGACTCTCCCTGCTGACAATCTTAGCATTCAGCTAATGTCCCTCTTGCACAAATCCACACTGCCTCTCAAAGAGCCAAAAGTGCTTGTTGTCCCTTTCCCAGCTGCCAAACCCCTCCAGCTGCCTCCTAATTACCCCTATAATGTGCTTGTGCATATCCAATACACAGTTCTGCAGCACACTAAAAATTTAAGGACAACATAAAATAAAGAAATATCAAATTAAGGAGCACAAGGGGTGCTGGAGCAAACACATTGTTAATTTCCTTGTTTTATTCACTGATAACAGCTATTTTTGATCCAAAACTGCTGCACAATAAAGTGCCACACTTGAGCACAGCTGAATGTCAGGGATTCATTGTTTGAGGTCAGAAGAGACTGTTACGGTCATCAAGTGTAACCTATTGCATAAGAGATCCAGGGTACCTCCCCCAGCAATTTCTGACGCTGGCTCATAACTGCTTTTTGAGCTGCCATGTTTCTGTTAGAAAGCGACCTAGTCTTGGCTTAAAGACTGCAAGGTCTGGAGGGTCTACAAGGATGTCAGAAAAGTCACTTCTTTGGTCAGTTACCCTCATATAACAAGTGCACCTTTTTCTCTCCTCTGCATCTGGCTTGCCTCTGCTTCTAGCCACTGGATCACACAGTGCTGGGTTTTTTTCCTAAATGGAAGTCCCCAGTCAGAAATCTCTTTCGTACTGCAGCACTTCTATGCTGTTATCAAGCTGTCTTATAATTTCTAAATTATGTGAAATAGATCAGTCTGCTCAGGGAGTCCTTTGTGGCCCTTGTACATTTTCACAGTTCCCCTCTGAATGCCTTCATTTAGCCAAGCTTACGTTGGAGCGTGGCAGCCTTTGCATAAAGCCCAGTTCTTCCTCAAAGGTCATCACACCATCAGAGTAGACAGTCAGTGTCCTTAGTACTTGACTGCCCTCAGCAATGGTGTGCTCTCTCATCGAAAAAGAGAAGAAATGTCTGTGCCACCCAAAGCACTGGCCATCCTCTAATTATTTTGCCTCATCTCTTCTGGTGGCTGGGTGAATGGGAACGGCCACCTCACTGGCAGGAGATGGAAGAAGGTGGTTGGCATGTGTGGGTCACACCTCCTGCTTGCCTCCAGCTATTACTGATAGGCACAGTGTGAGCCTTATGCTCCTTCCTGCTCTCCTCCCTGCCAGCACACAGGTGCACCTGCCCACCTGAAAGGTGCTGGCTCTTGCCAGTCGCTCAAAATATCTCTCCCTTCCACTGGACTGCACAAAAGCAGGCCGTCTGCGTGCAGCTCCTAATATATCCAGCAACACCTCAGGAGCAGGCTTTTTGCACGTATTTATTTATTTTTGGCACATCTGATCCTAGTGCCATGCACAGTGTGGAGTGAGTGAAGAAATGTGCAAAGATGGTAATTAACCATGGAACAAAAAGCCAAAGCAATGACTGGAGGAATGGCTCTCAGGGCTGGACGTCAGGGTCACCGGGCATCTGAGAGAGAGGTTTCCATTTGCCAGACCTGTTCACCCATCCCTACTTGTAATGCTGTCTGGTTTCCACGGGTCCTTTATCAAACCTGAAAATGCAGAATGAGCCCCATAGCTAAAGTGGAAAACTTGAGGTTCCATCCTTAGAGCCCCATGGATAAACACCAAGCAATAGGTACAGTATTGCTGACTCAGCAGCCCTTTCTGGGTTGTACTTATTCTGCTACAGGACATCATTAGAAGAGGCCGAGATATTTTGTTTTCATAGCTTTTTAACCTTTTCTTTCCCAAAACAGTGTTTGTATTTATTTTGGCACCTTGGATGTTTTGAAGAGAGGATTGATTTGGATTCACTAAAGCATTTTTTCCCTTTAATCCCATTAAGTCAGTCTCTAATTCTTTCCAGGGCTCCCTTCTGCAGAGCTATTTCCTCTTGGAATCATTTACTTTTGTGGATTGGGGGAATTAATGAGGCAGATGCCGCTCTCATTCTCATCACTGTAAGCTCAAAACAACTTCAGCAGTTTCCTGGCACTGATCCAGATTTTACTGGTGTAAATGAGGTCAGAATTTGGCTCGCTGTGCTTACTTTTGCTAAGAGACAAAAAGACTGTTGAAAACAAGTCTTGTGCAGGTTGGGAAAGTGCAGTTGGAAGTGGGTGAACTCCGCAATTTCATTGAAAGGCTGAGTTTCTGCTTTTTCCCACTCAGAGGCTTTGCTGAGCACAACAGATATTCACAGACAACCCAGACCGCTGGTAAGCAAGCACTCAGGGAAACAAATCCAAGGACTTTGAGGAACGTCGGTGGTGTCTACAGAAACAATTGCAACAGCACAAACAGAAGTCATGCCAACGCAAAGGAAGGTTAAGGAACATAGGGAAAGATGGACTGTCCAAGTCAGTCAGTCTTCAGGGGCCTCACAGGGAAGGAGGAAGCAAACAGAAAACTGAGACACGTGCAAATGGCTAAGGGCTGGCATCACAGGTCGGCATACGTAAAAAGGGATAAAACTGAGAAAGACATGAAAAGGAGACATAACTAGCACAGGACAGGAAGGCGAGCAGGGCAGTATTCTGGCTACAGACTGGTGGTCAGAGGAAGGCTAAGGAAAGCATTGGTCTGCCACCCCCACAGCGGCACCCCGAGCAGGGGCTGGCCCAGGCTGGCACCCAGCGGGAGCCCTCAGGAGCAGCGTGGGGGTGACCCTGCCTGGCTGCGGAAAGGGGAAACAAGAGGAGCGAGGCAGTTAGAGCCAGTCAGCTCGATTTCGGTTCCTGGAAATGCACTGGAACAAATAATTAAGCAAACTAATCATCGGCACCTAGGAAACAACCAAGAGAAGAGAACAGCCAGCGCTGATTTGCCAGGAGCAAATCATGTCAAATCGACCTAATTTCATCCTGTGACAGGGCTTGTAGATAGAGACAAAGCAGGAGACATCTTGTATCTTTACTTTGGTAGGGCCTTTGGTACCATCTCACTTCGTGTTACAAGATGTAAAATAAGGAAACACGCCCTAGACAAAATACCTTAAGGAAGGGGTGCAAAACTGGTTGGAAAACTGTACTTAGAAAGGTGTCTTTGTCAAAATACAAGGAAGGGTTGGGAAGGGTTCAACAGACATCCAGCCACTGGATGGTGGAATATTGAGCATCCTTATCAGATATGCAGATGACACCAAGTTGAGATGAGCTGCAAGGACATGAGAGAAGAGGATTAGAATCAAAAATAATCCTGACATGTTAGAGGCAAGGTCTGAAAACCAGGATGTAATTCAACAAGGAAAGAAGCAAAGTTGTGCACAAAGGTAGGTACAATCAAGCTGCACAGGGACAAAATGAGAGACAGCCAGTCAGGCAGATGGGGAGCAGCACAGCAACTCAGGAACCTGAAATGAATAAAAAGTGCCATTTTGTCACACACAAGGCAGTCACCATACCAGGGCTTTCAAAGAGGAGCTGTGCCTGTAAAATACACAGCTGATTCTTCTGCTTTACCCAGTGCTGCTACAGTCTTTATCCAGCTCAGGAGAGTCTGGAAGGAAGCAGGATGAAAACAGGTCTAGAAAACAGGACTTGTGAAGAAACGCTTATTCAACAGGGGTTGTTTACTCATTCAACAGGGGTTGTTTACTCCAGCAAGGAGATTAGGGGAGACACAATCATTTTCAGGTATGTGAAAAATATCTCCAGCGAAGGAGGGAATAAGCTGTTCTCAAGACAGTTCTCTATATCTGTTGCGAGTGTGGCAAAAAATGACGGGCCTGCATTGCAGCAAGAGAGGTTAAGGTTAGACGCTTGGCAAAGGGGAAGGCTAATGAACACTAAACCCACCTGCCTGGCAAGGATATGAAACCTTTATCCATGCTGGTGTTTAAAAGCGGGCTGGCAACTTCAGGGATATTTCTGAAATCAGCCTCTTGAGGTCCTTTCTAGCCGTGGTTTTCTCTGATTCTGTGATGAATGGTGTTAAATGAATATAAATTAGCTCACATGGGGACACTGACGTTCAGGCTCAGTGATGAATAGTGATCAACGACAAAACTGTCAGCTTGCGGGGAGGCATCCAGTAGGGTTATTACTAGAAACTGGTGTTAGCTCCAGTTTTATTTACCATCTTCATTAATGATCTAGAAAAAGCATTAGACAGCGTGCTTATTAAAACCGCAATTGATACTACGTTGGGGAGGAGATGCAATCACCAGCCAGCAGTGGAATATAACACAAAAGGACAAAAAAGATATGGGACATGGGGAGAAAATGACCTAGCCTGAAGGACACACAGCCTAATATGTCTAGGGAAGAAATAGTCCAAAATTAAGACACCCTATGGGAGGAGGAGACCCAAATGCAATGAAAGACTTTGCAGGGTTAGCATATAGGAAATTGGACAGGAGTTTACAATTTGTCATGTCAACAGAAACTCTCAGGATGGTTTTGGGCTGCATGACATATCCCAGGGCAGAGAGATAAGCAAACGGTCTGATCGTTCTTGTGCAATCTTTCCTTCTGGATGCTTCTGACCAGCATGGCCACTAGGCTGGAGGAGCAGGGGGAACTAGCTAAAATCACTAAAAGCTGAGAAGACTGGCTTATAGGGAAAGAATTATATAGGTAACTCTGTGGCAAAGTAACACCAGGTCCATGCTTCTGAAGTGTAGATAAGCACATCAGAAAAAGTGCCCTTTTTTCCAGGCATANTTTCCAAAAGACAGAATGGCCGTGGTGTTTGATGTGGGGAAAAAAAAAAAAAAAAAAAAAGGAACAAACACATTAGGAAGTCACTGAAAATGAAATGATGGCTCACTTCAAGGAGTGCAGCAGCACACTGCGGAGATGAATGAGCTCTACATGGCGTGAGACCATGAGGAGGAGAGATCTTCAGAAAGACACTCCTTAGTTCCCCACACACTTGCAGTATGACGGAGGAGATGACCTTCAGATACGTCCCTGGGATCAGCAGGCACCTGAAATGCTTTGCAAGAGATTCCTGTTGCCTACAGCTTTCACAGGGAGTGGGGGCATTGCTGTCAGGGTGCTGTGTGAGGGTGCACCTTGCCTTTGAGGAGCAGTCACCACAAAGTGAATTTGGTAGCTCTTTCCAGCAGAAGACTTCAAACAAGGCTCAGCAGTGAGGCTGACACACCAGTGCTGCCAGCTGTGGGACCACAGCAAGGTGTGGAACTGCCCAAGCCTGTGGCTTGCCGAGGGAAAGGCAGCTCAGCTCCTATCCCACAGCCCAGTGCCACCAGTGACAGGGAGGGAGCAGGGGGGAAATGAATTCACGAAGAAACTCGAGGGGAAAATAGGCAGGTAGAATAAGCACAGCAGTCTGGAAGAGTCAATTCACTGAACATACATGCTTGATTTTAATGGGGCCTCTAATAGCAGGGTGAGCCTGGCAGAGTCAGTTATCTCCCAGAAAATGTGGGACTCTGGCAAAGCCATTCCTCTCGCTTGCTTGACAATGGGAACCGTGGGACCCTCCATACGAACACAACCAACATAAAGCCAAGCAGATGTTGCCTTAAACTTGTCCTCAGCTCACGGGGGAGGATTAAGTGATATGAAACCACAGGAGCAGCTCAGGTGGGAAAGATTACTTCACTGGTGTATGAGTTCTTATTGGAGTTCGGGGAAAGGGCTGGTAGTTGTGTGTTATATGCTGGGACCAATTACACTGAAAAACACAGAATACAGTGAGGTGGAGGTTTGGGGGTGGGTAGGAAAGGAGATTAAACCTACACAGGTACTTTAAAGCCAAGTAAAGAAGAGAGAGGCAGAAAGACAGGACAAAGGCCCGCAGGGTGGCTAATACAGGGCTGGGACGGGATTCATGTGAGCTCATCCAAACACGTCTCAGGCCAGTAACAGCACAGCAATCGCCATGTGCCTGCACTCACAAGTGATGGGAACGGCAGGAACAAGGGGTGGGCTTTTCAACTCTCTAATTCTCCTTCCTCATTTTGCAGAATTGCCACATGCTGAAATAGCAAATGATGTATGAAATGAAAAATCGCTCCCCAACCAATGCATATAGATGATGCAGAGAGTATTTGGCCATTACTTCCTTGCAGTAATATTTATCTACATTAATGCCTCATTCAGAGGTAGCTGGAAATACCCAGAATGTGAGCAGCAAGGGGATTGGAAGAGAGATCGGGGAGAGAGGCAAAGCAGCAAGGCAGGCACTTAAGGAAGCAGATATGAAGCCTTTCCCCTATAAATCACGAGCTCAGTTCTGGCCCAGGTTATTAGCAACCGCAAGGCAATATTCTGGCACCCAAAGCAAACCAGTTGCCTGTAAAGAGCAAATTCATTTAACGGAGGCTTCGGAGGAGTTATTGCCATTTGGAGGTGACTTCAGAGCCGGTGTGGAACAAGCTGGTGGCCCCAGTCCAGCGCCCGGTGGGGAGGTATTTTCACAGTGAGAAAAGCCCCCCCCCCAGCTAGCACGCCGTGGGGTGGTGGTGGGAGCCAGCCCAGCCACAAGGTGGGACAGAAGCTGGGAGGTGCTTCCCCAGGACAGCCTTGGGCAGAGGCACATCGCCAGGGCTCGCACCAAGGGGAACCATGGGCAGCCCTAGCCCCAGGCGCAGCCACTTGGTAGCTCTGTGGTGCCCCTGGAACGACTTCAGCCTCTGTCCTCATGGGGAAGCCCTCTGAAGTTCAACAGAGAACAATAACCTCTCCTACAAGGATTTTACATCATTCCATCCAATTTAATAGGAAATGATTGCTAGCCCAAAAATCCTACAAAAAAAGATCTCGTTTTTATTAAATATGTAGGCTTTCTAGTCATTTCTTTTGAGTGCTGTTCGTCCTGTTGCTGTTGAAATCTCGGGGAAGCTTCCCTCAGGATGGGGCTGCAGGTCTGCCCCTTTCCAGGGTACAACACTCACTCCAAATTTCAGTCTAAACCCAAACCACTCTCTGCTCTTTGGCAGGGGCTGGTGGCTCTTGCTTCAGGCTGCACCTTTCCACGCTGGTGCTGCAGGTTGCACTGAGCTCAGTCTGGTGCAGAAGGGGCTGTCTAAGGCAGGGCAACAGTTTGGAGGGTGATATCTGCAGATAAATGTGTGAACCCTCCAGGTTTTGGGTTTTTTTTTTAGAGAGAAAGGATAACTGTGTCTTGTTAGAGCCAGTGACCCTGATAGAGCAGGAACAGCAACACCTGGAGGGCTGCTCAGCTCCTGTGCCTGCTCACTCTCTGCCCCTCCTGCCTGACAGTCTGCTCTGACCTGACCACGAGGACTGCGGAGCCCTTCCACACCTGCAGGCTGGAGACTACAAGGGCACAGCAACAGAGAGGAAACTACCAGCCTCCAGTTTGTGGGAGGTTTTATGGGAGCCCAGGCACAGAGGGCTGGGTAAGCTCAGTGCTCTTAGTAGCAGGAACAGCTTTGTGAAGGCATCCACAGTGGAAGATCTTGGACAGAAACCGGGGGGGGGGGGGGGAGTGCGTTCTTTTTGGGGGCGGCGNNNNGGGGGGAAGTCTGCTTTCTTGTGGAGCCTGCTGCTCATTCAGGTGTGCTTGGTTGTTTCTCCCAGCAAACGCCTGGGAATTCCCTCATCTTTCTGGATGCAAGGGACACAACTCTGGAGCACACTGTCATGTTACTGCACATACCCAAACCCAAAAAGCTTCAATGCTTTCTGACAGCCCAGTCCTCTGCCTATCCTTGGTAGTATGCCCGAAGGCTCAACATGGCTCTCTAGTTTGTAATCTCCATGTGCAGGACTGAGTTTCATAAAGTGTTGACCAGGCACAGTGTCAGTGGTTAGCAGACAGTATTTAGTATCGCTGACTTGTTGATGTCTGAGCATAGGACTACATTTGGAGGGGTCTTCCTGAAATTGGGGGAGAGGAGGTGGACCCAGCTGAATGCCTCTTGCAAGCACCCCTATCCTTGCACAGACGTGCCAGCTTGCAAGATGGACCCAAAATACAAAGTCAGTAGAAGAAGTAAAAAAAGTGCAAAGACACAGTTGGGCTCAGTGTTAGCAAAAAAAGGCTACGGAAGAGCTCAGAGCAATTTACAAGGTACAATAGCAAAATATCTTACACTTAAGCAGCTAGAAACTGAGGGATCATACCATCCTACAAGATGCATTTAGTATGTTCCTTTTGCCTCCTCTTACACACATTTTACCTTCCCATCATCGGAACAAGGCAACTGGAAATTGCTGATAACTACCTTTGCCCTCCTAAAACTTCTTTGGCACACTTAACGCTTCAGCTTTGCAGGAGTCTCTGGGTCCGACTTGACCTTCAGATACCAGGGAGTCAAGAGGAACTGCAAATGTTCATCCAAGGACAGGTTTTGGCTCTCTGCCTAGTGTCTGAAGCACTTTGTGTTGTCTCTGAGTGATAACACACTTATATAGCACCAAACTATACTTCAAGATAACACTAAAAATGTGATCCACAGAAACGTAGCTACAAAAAATATTGACTGGAAGGTCTGGAAAGTCAATCTACTTTCTGACCAGGGCTTTCAAACAGGAAGGAGCTCTAAAATGGTCAGTCCCAAAGCCCACACAAAGCTCACCACATGCTGGACAGGACATGTGAAGTATTGGCAGGCTTGACAGGACTCACTGGTATGTAAGTCTGGGATGATGCTAGTGAACTTGGAGTTACCCCTCCCATGCTGCTGCTAGCCTGGGAGACCACACTGACCTTCCGGCCACTTCATGGTCAGTCTCACAGCCCTTCAGGAATTCCTTTAGCTGATTATTTGGTACTTAGTACCGGTGGACAGGAACATCGGGCATATGCAGCAGGAATTTAACTAAAAGGGAACCTCAAATAAGGATTCTGTGCTTGTGTGTGTTTTGCAGGTCATGCACTTGGGCGATACAGTTGTGCAGGATACACATCCAAAGCTCACTTGCACAAGCACCCTGTTAATTCTGCAGAAGTACTGTGGACCAGTGTGACTGTCCATAAGAGGCAACAGAAACCTCTAGGATCAACTAAACCTTTTACAAAACCAACGCTGAAGACAAGTCACTTGTCATTGGCTAAAATCACTTGGCAAGAATACCTGACTGTACATGGGGGCCACAAAATGTATAGATTACATGAGTAAGCATCTTCACAGGCAGTGTGGCACATCAAAAATGTGTTTAAGTTGCTTGAATCTTAATCTGTAAGTCACTTACATAATGTGGAGACCCCTAATCAAGCCTTTTTGGGAAAAAAAAAAATCCCTGTAAAACATGTGACCTTTTTCTCCACTAAGCTCATGAAAACCATTGAGACTACTTAAACTGTATCTCCACATCTTCTCCCTAGAAAATCCTCAAAGGCTTGTTTCTAGGAGTGTTTCTACGTAAACCCAAAGAGAAAATAATTTTCACAGATTCCATAAGTACTAGAATTTACAAGGTCTCTTCCACACCCAAAATATGACTTCAAAATTTTATTGGTGCTTCCTGAATGGAGAGCTTGTTAAGGGAAGATGGATAATAAAACATTAGCTCTTGATTCAGTCCTCGCCCTTCCAAAGGCTTCTGAAATATTCTTAGCCCAATATTTTCTTTGCAGGTTAACAGGCGATGATTTGGACATATTTCAGTTCAGAGGGAGCACCATACGTCGCCAACCCTTTTAACTTAGGGATGTCTGAACCCTGGAAGGGGGCTGAGCCCTGGGGAAGTCCAGAAGCGGGTGCTTGCCCTCCCTGCAAAGCGACGGAGGGCTCTCGCCTGGCACCCTCCCAGCCGTCCCTGCCCGCCAGTGAGAGCGGGCTCAGGAGAGCCGCTCCCGGGACGTACGGAGCCCACGCAGCAGGAACATGCACCAGCAGCGTCTGGAGGCAGTGCACATATACAGTCTTGCTTGCTGTTTATGTTTGAAATGTCTGGGTTGCTAATAATATGCTTAAATGAGGTGTCCAAGGGCCTCTGGGTGACTAAAAAATACGAGTGAAACCTTGTTTATTTATTCTGCCTCCTCCAGCCCTTCCTCCTAAAAGATACCAGCACTCCAGCAGCGAGGAGAAACCAGAAATTTCAGCAGTGGCCAGGAGTGGCTTTGTCTAGGAAACAGAGCAGCTTTTAATCAGATGGAAAAGGTTCGGTGTACTGAGCTGGAGGCAGAGCGTGGGTGTTGCGGGTCACTTGCTCTTTGGTGCCGGGCGCCCACGACCGTGCAGCGCAGTCGTGCTTCTCCCACGCTCTCCCCCCATGTCACCCCCGACTTTCTGGAAATCGTGCCAGCCGTCGGGGGGTGTGAACAGGGAGCCAGCAGGATCCTGCAGCCGCTGCCGTAGCCCAGGCACTGGCTGGACAGACCTTGGGTGCGACACACTGCAGCCATTCGTATTGCACCCCTCTGAAATGCCTTCCTCCACAAACACCAACAGGACAGCTCTGGGTGGCTCAGGGTGTTTACAGGCTGCTTCTTGTTTTGCAGCTTGTTCCCCCCGAGGGATGAAGTGCAGTGGGTGAGTGGTGGGCTGGGGCTGCTTCACACCCTGCTGTCCCCTTCAGCACAGAGCCCGGGAGCTGTGGTCGGGAACACTGGTTTTAGATCATGAAAAGGACTTCCAGCATCTGATTTATGCTGCGCAATTGCTTTCATTTTGTATTTCAGTCAGCTTGGACACTGAGGAGAGATGAGCAGGAGTGATTAAGAATCACAGACTGTCATCACCCTTTCCCTCCCTCTGCCTTTGTTCTGGTGCAATGCTCTTAAAAAAGCACCGGGACTACCTTGGGAGCAGCAACCTTTCTGCTGTTGCCATCAGACCTGTTTCTGTGCTGCCTCCCACTATTGTGCTTGCATAAAAATCTGCACTGAACACAGGCTGTGGAAAGGAACATTTGCTCTCAACCAGTGCAGCACCAGATGATGGTGCGTGGACTGCAGATTGCCCAACTCCCTTCCCCATGCAGTTCTCATTTGGGGTGCTGCATGCTTCTCCTTTGCATCCAACGTGCCCTGCAAGGAGCTCTGAGTGGAAAAGCCCTGCATAAGACAAATTCCTGGGCAGCTGCAGAAGGCTGGAGTCATTTTCCTGAGAGACTTTTTAATATGCACAGCAATGCTGGGCAGCACACTGGATAGGGAGTGCCAGCAGCTCTGCAAACCCTTGGTAGTGGCATAAGCAAGGGGCAGCAAACTGAGGCCCAGGGAGGGTGGGAAGGCAGGGTGGGCTCCAGCTTGGAAGTCCGTCCCCTGTGTACCTATGTCTTTCGGGCTCCTTGACTCCGAGCGATCACTGACCGACACAGCCCCCTCTTTGTTTCGACGGTCTGAATCCCTATAAACAGAGCGCTTGTTCTTTTTTCTTTAATGTCCTTTGTGGTTTCATGAAAACGCCGGATGCTGCAGAAGGCTGAAGTATGAAAGGTTCCTCTCTCTACCCTGTCCTCCCCATCCAGCAACCACACTAAAAAGAAACCACCAAATAAAGTGCTTGGAAATACCTGGACCGACAGCCCTGGTGATGGAAAGCTCTCCAGTTATTCATAGACAAAATCAAGCCCAGGCAGCAGCTGTGCAGTTTCCCAGATTGGCCCTTGCCAGCACCCATCGAGGCCGACCCAAAGGGCCCCACCTTGCTGCACACTTCCCTCGTTCATTCAAACTCTTGGCAGCCCGGCACCCTTGGCAGCCCGTCAGGTCTGCCAGCCAGGCTGCCGGTCGCAGCATGGGTGCTCCCCGCAAGGGGGGCGCAGCAGCGAGGCAACGCAGGGGGGGACAGCTGGAGCTACCCTAGGCATGAGATCGGGTAGGAGGCCAACCATCATCTTCTGAAAAGCACTTCCAAGCCAATGCTGCGAGCTGGTCTGTGGGCGAAAGTTAAAGCTTTTCATCGCTGAAACCTTAGGTTCCTGTTTACCAAACATTTGTTCACTCTTTATGCCTTTGAATGAATGAGGAAATGAACCACAAGGCTGAGCACAAATGCCAAAACCCTGCTTAAATATGTAAATCACCCTCGTGCAACTTTCTGTGCCTACTTTGGGCTTGAAAAACGAATCCCTCTCCTCAGATTTGTTGTTTCTCATGAGTTCCTGCCACTTCCCGGTTCACCACCAAGCCACCGTGAGCACAGCCTCTGCCTTCCCGGTGGCCCCATGGCACCACTTCGTGTGTTCATGAAGGCAGAGGCAAGTGGCTGAGAAAGCCATGATCCCCCCTGCCCAGTGCTCCCGCTGCCAGTCCTACCCTACGCATGGCACATGCCCACTAGAGCAGCAAAGGGAGAAAGACCTAAATTCTTCACTCCAGCCTTGGGGCCGGGGTTGCTGCCAGCCTGCCCTGTGCCCTCTAAATAAGCTCCCAAGCCACAGATTCTGCTTTTTCCAAGGATGGGATCCTTCTCCCATCTTAGACCTGTTTGTTACACCCAGCTCAAGCTCTTTGCTCGCCAGTCCCTCCAGCACCCCTCTCCCTTCCTCATCACAGGAACAGCTTCTTCAGATATCCCTTTGTAGTACCTGCATGCCCAGAACGGAGCAAGCCCTCTGAAGCTCAGAAAAAGCTCACAGAGGCAGATGTCCCCCAGATTGGGAAGGGGGGGACAGATATTGAGTGTCTGCCTGCTGATGCTGCAGCTGCCCCAGGCTCGGCTTCTGGCTGCCGTGCGGTGCTGCAAAACCACGAGGACACCAGCCCCACTGTGGATAAGGGGAATTATCTCGGGGGCAGCGTCTCTGTTTCACCCGATCCAGCTTCCCCTGCACGTCCAGATGAAGGACGCTCATAAGACAAACAATCCTGGCTATTTTCTCAAGCCGATAGCACACAAAGAGGGAAAAAGGACACAGTTGTTTGGCTTCCAGCAGTCCTCAGCCCCAGGAGTTCAGAGCCCCCATCTCAAGGGGTCTGGAGCCTTTTCAGGTCTCTCTGACCACTATCCCCTCTCCCTCACAGCCCGGTGGCCTTTTTCTGTCTCTGCACAGCCTCCTCGTCTCCCAAGAGCACTGCTGCTCTCCCAGACAAGCTCAAGCACCAAAGAAACAAAATGCACCCACAAGGCAGGGAGCGAGGGCTCGCAGGAGCAGAGGAGCCGGCCTGCACTCAAGGCAGCAGTGGGTAGGGGAGAGGGTCTTCCAAAGGCTAGTGCACCCACTCTACTTTCCCACCCACCTCTCTTATCATTGAAACACGCCCTGTCTGCAGCACACCTGGTGTTTCCATTCCTCTCTTTGCTGTGAGCAACTTGATCTCGTGTTGAAATTCAGGCTGGGTGATCTACCGTGCTATCAAAACTCAGGATGGTTGTTGGTGCTCCATGAATTAATCAGCAGACAGTTATGGGTTTGGTAGACAGTTTCATTTTTTTATTTTCTGCTTTCTCACCCCATAGAGGCCTTTGCATATCACACACCTTTATCTTGCTTAGGAGACATGTGCAGCCCGGCACAGCTCCTCACCATGCTGTGTACCCAGAAACACCTGGAGGCTACTTGCCTATCTCTTGTTATCATAGTTATGTTGCTGTCTTTGCCCCAGTGGGGGGCTGCTTCTCATTGGGCTCAGCAGAGTAATGCTGTGGTCACTCACAGAGGAGCTCCAGGCTCCTGTCTCTGCAAGCACTTCTTATCCACCCAGACTGAAGTCCTTCAGGCTGGTGGTGTAGCTGTGCCCTCCCCAGCCACCTGGAAGAGTCACTGGAAGGCACCTGGTCTGTTTGATCCTGCAAATACCACTTCCATCATAGGCGGCACAAATGAAATCCAAAAGAATTTGGTCCAAAGCATTAAGTGAGCCTCTTGCCTCACACAGGAATAAATATGTAAAGAGGATGAGTTTGCTGGTGAGCAGTTTGTGAGGTCCATGTGCTCGAGCTTTGCACACAAATGTTCCCTTTCATAATGATTTCGTACTGTTTTCTTAATCAGACCAAAGACTAGGATTAACTTACACAAGCCAGGGGCATGCTCTGGTCCCATGGTGGGACTTCCTACTGTCCTGGCCAGAAGGGAGCTGCTGTGCTCCAGCCAGTTTCCCAAGATGAGGGAGGCTGGAGGGGAAACCCAGGGGGCCAGGACTTTGAAACATACGTCTGAACACACCATCCAAGAAGTTTAAATTGTGACAGAGATACAAAGGCACCCAATTTCCATTGATTTCACTGGGGCTAAGAGGCCAAAACGTCCTTAGGTGTTTGTAAGTTAACCCCAGGTCGAGGTCCTCACTGTGGCAGGCCTGGTATAAGCAGGACAAAACATTCCCCGAAGCGGAGTTACAGTCTGGGTTTAAGGGTAAGGTGCAACATAAGACTGAGCAGACAAGGGTGGAAAGTGGCAGAACAAAACAAAAAAACAGCAGAAACTTGCTGCATACTAGGCGACAGTTTCAACTCACTGCCTGCCTGTTTTATCACACTGGAGGACTCAGAGATATGTCTCAAAGATATTAATGCACCTTTCTTAGCTGTGGCTTTCCACTTCTTGCGCCTCCCGGAGACATTCATTGCAAGAAAGTGTCACCAGATTGAGCCATCTCCTAAATTTTGTACCAGATGGGAATTTATATACCGCTAGAAGCTCAGACCCAGAGTAACTGTCTCTTCCAAACAGCTCCCTTGAGATGGCGGAAAGTGTAGAAACAAATGCAGAGACAAGTACTTACAACGCAAACACTAGGCACCCGCGTGTGACGCAAATTAGCTACCCCCACTACATGCACATCAAACCCTGCCTTGCCTCGGAGCAGGATTCTTGCATGGCAAGTATGTGCTGTGTCCTGCTGGTCACCAGAGAGCAAGAGTGCTTCGCCGTCATAACTAGCAAATAACAATGCTACTCTTTAATGGGGAGCACATGCAAATGTAGTAACTACCCAGAGAGAAAAGCAATACCTGCTCCATCCCTCTCCAGCACTGGGAGAGAAAAACAGTTGCAACAATCGCCACACGGAAGTGACAATTCACTCCTTGCTCACTACGGCTGGCTTTGTGGGAAGGATCCCCGACGAGGTAGCTGGCTCGGCTCAGCTCATGATTGCTTGTGTTGGAGTATGACCCAAATCATCTTCCCCAGGCATTATCACAGGCATACTCTAATATTCAAAATAATCAGAGTTGTCCACATCCACTTCCAAGACCTCTGCCCCGCTGTGTGCCTGCCACTGCCATAGAGGTAGTGCCCTCAGCTCTGGACAAACGGCACTTTGGACGAATGGGAGCAAGTGCTATAACAGAGACTCTGTTGTTGCCATTTCCCCAGCTCTGCCGACAGATATAAATATAAAAAACAAAAGCTGCACAGCTGACACAGCTAGAATGCATCTTGGTTCACACTGAATATTCATTCCCCAGCTTTTGCTGAAAGCCTTTAAAAACACGAGCGCTCGCCAGAACAGTCGCTGCCTCCTTGTATTACTTTATTTTAGAAGGGGCTGCCCTGTAGCAGATTAAGTAACTTCATGAAGTTACTTAACTAACAGGTCACTTGGCTAAGTAGACCAAGCCTGCTGTCCTATAGTCTCCTTCACGTTTTCATTAATTCTAAAATCAGTTAATATTATGTGCTATAAATGCAGTGGCATCAGAGAGTCTAAGCTGAATAAGAATTTTGAATT
>VZTL01069794.1:0-16540 GCA_013400535.1 Scopus umbretta
AAACAAAAACTCTTCTCTGGTTCATTTCTAGCCTAGGTATTTTTGGGATGTTTCTTTCATATTTGGTGCTTGACTTTGCATGAGATATATTCTCTACTTTCAGCAGTAAAATTACATTATATTTTTTGGGTTGTGATGGAGAAATAATAGTGTGGGAAGAAAATATATCTATAACCACAAGCATCATCCACAAAAGCTAGTGAACTGCTTTGTATTCAAAATACACTGCAAAAATTATAGGATTTTTCTAGCTAAAGCCATGTTTCCCTGAGGGGTAGCCAACTCCTGAGTATTTCTGTTGGCCAGCATACCCCAGTCAAAGCCTCCAGTGTCTTTCACTGGCTTTTTGGTAGACTAACAGCTTCAGAGCGTGGTTAGCCAGGAGCCTTCCAGCAAAAGTGTCTTTAAACAGAAAACTTGCCTTTCAAGTAAACTTATTTTTTAAGCATCTGTTTTAGTGGAACATTTTTATTTTGTTGTCAGAAAACTGATTATCATGTCACCCAAATTCCAAAATGTTTTAATTCTGAAAAACAGATGTATTTACGTTCTTGCTTTTGAAGTTTGCTTGCCTCATATTCCAGATCTTGGGCCAACTGACTTGTGGAGAGCCCCCCAGCCGCAGCCCGGTGTAGGTGGTCCCTGCAGTGAGGACATGCAGCTCCCATGCAGAGGAGCAGTCCCCAGGACATCTCACCAGACAAAGGTTCTGTCAGACCTTCTGGACTTTAGCACCTCTTTTCATGGACCTCCCCATATTGTCTGGTGGATCTATTAATGCCTCTGAAGGAACACTGGGGTTTACGGAAATATTTGCAGATTTTTCCGGGCACAGGTACAGAGTGCAGCAGTGCGGAACCATCAGCAACTGTCTGGTTGTCAAATCAAGTCTTGTGCAATTTCTGTAAAACATTTCAGGTAATCTCATGACCTCGCTACTCTAAGGATTGAAGTCCGCTTTTAATTTCCAGCCTATACGTATTCCCGCCCGGTTTGCATTCATTTGTTCTTGGAAAGCTGATCTGCTTGTGCAGTACCACGCACCATACGGCCGCATCCCTGCAGCTCGCGCAGGTTCCCAGTTCACTGTTCACCTTATGCTGTACTCAGACTGCCAGAACTGCTCTTTGGGGGGTGTGTGTGTGTGTTTTTAATGCCTGTGGTATGGCATATAAATATTTATGTGCATGTATATGTATGCAAATTTACATACAGGTGTGAATAACTCAACCTCACGGTATCCAGGTCCTTCTCTTGCAGGGGTCTCCACAGTCCCCCACTGAGCACCGTTCACCTCCTGTGCACGGCTTTTCCTTAAGGTCAGCATCACTGAGATCCTGAGTGTGGTTATACACAACAGGGTATTTTTTGCCTTCCTATCATCACTTTCATTTGTCTTGTTCACCGGGGACCAGAGGAGCAGCTCTTTAGATCAAGGACATACTTATCACTAACAAGAATTGCCGCTAAAGCTGAGCCACCTGCCACTGTTTTTAGGTTTTTTTAGCTCGCTCAGTGCTCTTCTTTCACCACTCTCTTTATGAAGCTACTGAATGTGGCTACTTATTCTCTCAGAAAGGAGATGTACAAATAAAAGTGAACACAGTTATTAACTTAAGCCCTATGCTATTTGCACACTGAGGCTTGAGGTTTACTGAGTGGAGCTGACTCTCTACTCCAAGGAGATGAGATAGCACTCAAGTCAACATTGACAGTGGCAAAAACTGGTATGGGCACTGGTATCTCTGTCTCATTTTATGATTTAAAAATATGCATAAGGCCTTCATGCTACAGCCATCTGAATATATTTACTCTGCAAAAGATATAGGCCATCAAATTCCAAAAATAGTTTTAAGAGAAACCCGTATCGCCAGTTCCAGCTCTGCACTGTTATCGTTTTTTTACATTACGTTATCTCAGTGATCCAGTTCCAGCTGGATCAGTACTGTTATTGTTTCTTCAGCACCAGGATTGACAATCTTGCCTTGAATGCCAGTTTCAGAAATGATGAAAAATGATAGAAGCCGCAGCTCCCATAAAGGCATGAGGGATTTCCTGAGATGACAGCCATAAACAAGCAAAGACGTTTACTTAGGTGTGAAAAAATGTTAGAAGGAATGCTTTAGAAAAACATTGTTGTCCATTAACCAAATATTGCAGATAATAACTTTATGACTGGTTCAAGCTTCCCTTCTTGCAGCTTGTGTCCACTGCCTCTTTACCTTTCACAGTGCGCATCTGACAAGAGTCTGGCTCTGTCTTCTCCATAACTACCTTTCAGATAATTGAAGACAGTAATTAAATCACTCCTTCACCTTCTTTTCTGCTGTCCTGTTGCATGGGGTTATTCCATCCCAGGCATAAAACTGCATTTCTACTTGTTGATCTCTGAAGACTTCACTCCGCTCAGCACTGCCCTGTGACCCCGGTGTTTCACCCACCCCTCCAGCCCATATCTCACCATCTTGGCTTGCTGTGAGATTGTGCCATAGCAAGGCTTAGCAAGGCTTTCTTGCTAAGCTCACACTGGTGACAATCTGTGGCGCTCATCCACAGAACCTTTTCACTGTAGGAGGCAATCATATTGGCCAATTACAATTTGTCTTCTTAAGTCTGTGCTGGGTGTGCCCAAAGACTGTTTTGTGCTGCTTCTGCCTAGAAATGGCTTCTAGGACACTGGCAGACAAGGGACAAATGTTTCTGTATAATTCATCGGTCCCCATAAATTTTGCACCTTCTTTGTAGCCTGTTGTTTTGCAGGCATGTTGTTGGCTGTAATGGCCCATGAACTTTCTTTATCTTTGCTATACTGGCCGATGGGCTTCTGTTGCTGGGATCTTAATTTTGTTCTTCTATTTTGAGCCTACTTCATCTAGTTTTTGCCAGCTTTGCAGACAATAGTAAGCTCTTATATACTTGGATGCTGCACCAATGGCAAGGAACCCCAGAAGGACCTCCCCAAACCCAATGTGAGAGAAAAAGGTGGCAAATGAGCTCCCAGAGGTCAGTGTAAGGGGGTACATCTCAGAAAAAAATAATTGAAACCATATCTTTCTATTTGTAAGTTACAAAATTATTTTCAATGTGTTCTCTTGATTTGGTTATACTAAAGCAATGAAAGAAATGATTCACCTGTTCACCTACCATTGTCCTTGGTGCTTCCTTGGCACCACACTGGTATGTACAACTTTGCTCATCCCAGGAGGAGTCAACATCCTGTTTGCTTTCAAATTGGCAGCCCGGTCACCTTCTGCTCCAGTGCTGTGTATTGGTCATGGAATAGGTCATTTTCAAGGAATTCCTTGAAACTACATCATTGTCCTCTTTTCCATGCTGTGCACAAACTTTGGGGCTGGCAGCTTCAAGCCACTTAATCCAGTGAGGTATTTGGGGGTTTCAGTGGGTGGTTGTATTTTTAATGCTCAAATTTTTAGTGGTTTACTTGCTGCCATTCCATGTGCTTCTGTGGACTCCAAAGTAGAGCTTGCTGTGCCTTTCATCAGTCAGGGCTGTTTTACCAGAGTGTGTCTGGGTGGTGTGCTAACATGCTGGTTGTCCAGGTGATAACTGTCTTTCATTATACTCAGACTGGAACACGTTAATATACAGATTTTTTTACAAAAGTACTTTTTTGGGGGTGGAGGGACTCTTTGGGGCAACTTCACAAATGATGCAAAATATGGTCGCAGTTACTCCTCTGTCTGCCAGTTATGTTCTTGCACATCGTTGTAATTTGCAAAGTGAAATTCACCATTGACTTCGTATGTCTGATTCTTGTAGAACTTAATAACGTTTACTTATATTTCTTCAGCAGAACTTTATTAAATAAGATTTTCAGCCTAATTAAACCATTTCAGGATTTCAGCTTCCTGTCACCCAAAGATAAGTCTGAAGTGTAAAATGAGGTAATAGCCATAGAAACACAGAATATATTTATAGAGGGTTTTATAACTTCTGTATTGTTTTAATTTCAATTCTATTTTCTTTTATGATATACTTTAAAGAGGGGGAAAAATGCTAGCAATAGTTACTGAGAATGGTGAACCTGATCTCTTTAATATAATACTAAATTGCAAGCTGTAAATGTATTGCATATGGTAAAGAGTACAGGTAGGTTGTGGTCATTCAAATGTCATAAAACCAAAATGTGCCCAGAGAACACAAACTTTGAACATTATACTGGTTTATTATAAACTTAATCTCCAGAAAACAGATCTCATAGAAAACCTAGGCTTTTCAGAAATGCTTACCCTTTCTTGAGTGTAAGCATGTGTTGTTTAGAAGGCAAAGAGGGATGTATGTCCTGGCAAAGGCAGGAATGATGACACAGCGTGGGATTTACTTTGTCTTCCTAAAAAAAACCCCTTCAGTAAGAGCCTGCAAGAAATGAATGCTTCAGTTAAGCAATGACATCTTTAATTTAAAAAATAATATATATACACAATTGATTGTTGGAAGAGACTTGTTACCTCTTTCAGAGACTGTTTCTACAAACATTTTCTTCAGTGGCAGAGCTTATTTACAGTCCTCTTCCTTCTCCCTACTTCATCTCTTAGCACCCATTCCTGCCTCCATTTATGTGTCACTGACATATTGCCAGTGCAGAGATTTGTAGACCTATAAAAAGACCTGAATCGAGAAGAAAAAAGTTATCATTTTTTTTACTTTACGTTATCTCAGTGACCCAGTTCCAGTGTGACCTCACAAACGCTTATACCAGTAAAGGAGTCATGAACTCTGTCATATAGCTGGAATGGCTGGAAATGTAGGGATTTTTCTTAAATGTGTCGTAAACAAGCACAGTCTTTGTATTTGTTTCTCATCTCAGTCAAGTTCCAGTTCTTATTGTTTGTAGTAAACTTTGATTGTTCTCTACATGCCTAAAACAAACAAGACTGTTCTGAGATGTATACTTGCCAGTATTCTACATTTTTTATGTAAAAATCTTCCTATATTATCTTTCCGATATCTGTGTTGCGTACCTCACAGCACGGTAACAGTATGGCTCTGTGCATAACAAGTCTTTCTGGTATAAACTATTGAAAAAAGCTGGAGAAGACGTAATTAGGTAACTGGTGACGTCAAGGAATTTTTAATTTCTAGCTTTGAAAACCAAGATCACAACACCAAAGGGTTTTAGGAGTTAAAGGTAATGATGTATTTAAAGACTGAAAACAAAGACTATTTTGAGAGCTTGGTATCTTTTCGGCATCAGCAGGGGCTGGAGAGGCAAGCAATGAAGCACTTCTAAGGAGTTAGATGTAATTGCCTCTAATAATAATTCTAATGAAATACTACTTTGCTCTTGATGGTAGTGGAGAAAAAAAAAAAAGTGTTAAGGGGGAATTAGAGGTGCAGTGAGGTGCCCAGAGCTGGATTGCACTGAACTGGGAGCTGAACGAGGCTTTTACTGGTAAATAGTTATGATGGGTCCTTTTACTGGGAGGAAGCACTGGACGCTTGTGGAAAGGTACCTCTGCTATGCAAAAAAAAAAAAAAAAAAAAAAGCTACCAAGATGATTGCTGCCCTTCTTGGGTTTTTGGAGGAAAGAGTCCTGGTGTAAACAGGAGAATGATCACACACGGTCACAGCAGTGCCCGCAGTCCCGCCTGAGACAGACGGTCTGGGACACTCCAGGAAGGGTGCGTAGCAAATGACTATTACCCCAGCCTCCATTAACCTGTGCCATGAAGGTATCTGAGGCTAAAGATGTGCTTATGCATTAGGTAACCTCCAATAGATTCTTCTTCCATGAGGATGAAGTCAGTGTTTGAGGCAAACGCTACTTTTAGCATCAGCAATGTTTGATGTTCCACAGTTCAGCGAAGTGGAGTTTGAAGCGGTGCCTCCTTTGCTGTGGGTTGATGCTGTCGCCCTGCTCCAGGCTCAGCTCTGCTAACTGTTTGCTCCAGGTGAGCATGGAGCCACCTCCCCAGCCAGCTCCCCCCGAGATTTAGGTGGAGGGATGAAGCTGTGAGCTCCAGACTGGATGGGGCATGAGCTGTGCCTTCACGTGCCAGGCTTAGCACCAGAAACATTAACAGGGGGGAAGCAGCGGTTTGTTCACCTAAAGGAGTTTCTCTGGAATATCAGCAGAAATTTTGAGACTGCTTTTACTGGAGCTCTTGCTGAGTCCTGGTTTGAATGTGCAGGAACATGCATTCTGTCCAAACTGCATTTTCCCCAAAGAAAGAGTTTTTGGATGGAAGCCCAAGTGATTCCCCATTCAAGCACCAGGCAGGTCAGATTGCACTGCTCACAGGAAGGGAAGGAGATTATTCCTGGCACACACAAAGAAGCAGTGAGATTTATTGCAGATTCAGTGCTCATATGACGGTTTGTGTTTCACTCAGACCAATTCCTTGAATACATTTCCTGACATTCTCAGTTTAAAGTATTTCTTTGGTTTGTGATATTTGCTTACCTTGCCTCTATCTGTGGATTTCTAAGCCAGTTTGGGTACCAGAGGAGGGGATAAGGTAAATCAGAGATCCTGGAAGCATGAGCTGTGGTGAAAGAAGGGAAGATGTGTGGCTGTTGTGACTGGAAAAGAGAAGGTGGCAAGAGGGGTGACGGCAGTGTGCACTGTCCTGTGGAAACGGAGAGGCAGCTCGGTCTTCCTGGTCCATGGGCTCAGATGCAGCAAGGAGATGCAAGAGAGCTGGTAGCAACCTCTTACCAATGGCTGGGACAGCTGAACACAGGAGCAGGCTGCTGAGGGACATCATGAAAGCCTTCCGAATGGGGAAAGGCCGGGGAAGATGAGCATCCCTCAGGGCCAGGTGGGGAAAAGCTGGTCCAGCCCTGGGGCACGTGGGTGCCTCCAACCCATGCTGATCCCCCCCAGCCCCCAGAGGCAGTGAGCTGCCCGTCTATTATTTAGTTCTGCACGGAGCACTGAAATTGGATTCACGATTCATATAGGAGCAGAGGGAGTCTGATCCCTCTCCAGGAAAAGACCTGTATTTGTAACCACTGGTAAATCTTCTGAATGTAAGACAAGGGGGAAAAAAAAAAAAAAAGAGGAAATAATAACGTTGTTTATTTCTTTATTTACGTCTTCCTTAAATAACAAAAATAGTTGAAACAGGCCACTGTAATTTGTAAAATTCTTCAGGTATGTTTCTTAAGGCAATTATAATATACAACTGAAATATCCCTCCATATGGATGCTACAGATACACTTATTACCTCTAGTTATTTCCCACTCAGTTAATTCAGGATCCTCTTTTTTTTTCTCCCATGTGAATTAATTCTCTGACTTCCAGGGATCCCTGTGGAAATGATCCTGATCAAAATCACAATCTGTTCGCTTCGCCAGGACACATCTCCTGAGCCTGCGAGATTTATGCCTCAAACTTCACATCTCAGATTCTATTTTTATCCTTTTTTTAAGAAAGCATCGCTCATCTGTTTCATTTATTCATGAAATGGCATCTTCTCCTGTCCTACAGTGCCACAGTTGGTTTCCGTCACGTCAGTTAGCATACACCTCTTTAAAACACTGAATGCTTTGAGCTGGTCAGAAAATGATCTCTCATTATCTTCTGTTAATGGATTCGAGGGTTTGGACAGGATGCAGCATCTTTTATTAGCCCAGCTAATGGTGGAGGCCAGAAGTAGTCATGCAAGCCCTCTTCAGGTTGGCAGCACAAGCAGCAAGCCTCTCTCAGCCGCCACCCCTTGCTGGAGGTGACGGAGATGCTCGGGTGATGCTCTTCATCTCCAGCGCACCCTTTTGCTGCCCCGTTGCGCTGCTGGGGGGTTTCCCCCGCTTTGCGCTGCTTGTGTGGGTGCCCCCGGGCTCGGGGGGCTGCCCCGGCCGTGCGGTGCCCCTCTGCCAGCCCCGGGGAAGGGGCAGCTGCAGTCGGCCCCTTGCACAGGGCAGCATCCCTGCGCTCCCGGCCCTCTCCCAGGTGGGCTGTGCGCACCCCTGGAGCAACTGTGTCTGGAGCGACAACCGAACGCGGGATAATCAAAGTTATCCTGTGATAACAGGTGAGAGAATGCTAATCCCGTGCTCCTCGTGGCTTTCGGTGCTTTAATGCAAGCAGAATACACTCCTAGGAGACAGTATGCTTTACAAAGTAAATTCAGTTCTTCACAAAATAAAAATGCAAACCACTATGTGTGGTGTTACCATGGCAGTAACTCTATTTTCCTGAGAAAGGTGGTTCCAGCGTAAATGGGTCTGATGGAATTCTTCTATGAATGAGCGATAATTCATCCGGACATGCCAATACAGTGTTTCTGGCATATTTGTGCATCCTAACCAATCTATAGGCTCTGAAAATTCAGCTTTTCCTGGAACTGCACAAGGTTCTTTTGTTATCCTTTATAAAGCACACCAAGAGGTGAAGTATTGTACTTTGGATATTTTGCCCACATCAAAATTTATTCATGCTTTTTTGCAATTCCACCAAAGCAATGCCCATGAAGTATAACGAATTTTGGGTATGTTACATCAGAGGTCTTCTGTATAGTGTCTAGGTTTCCAAACTATTGAGAGAATGCTGAAGCCAATTGATTCAGACTTAT
The DNA here is from genome assembly GCA_013400535.1 of Scopus umbretta. NCBI lineage: Eukaryota > Metazoa > Chordata > Aves > Pelecaniformes > Scopidae > Scopus > Scopus umbretta. The sequence continues at coordinate 8,540 of VZTL01069794.1, forward strand.
ATCAGAAAACCCATCACTGCTTCAGCCAACTCCTCTGTGAGCAGTGGGCACTCCATTTTCCATCAGCGGATGTCCCATTATCTAAAAAATACCGTGGTTTATGTCACCCTTGTCTAGGAAACATTTCCAGTAGCAGCCTATTAGCGGGACAGAAGGAGAAGCATGAAGGCCTTATAGCCAGCCTGGGGTAGCTGAAGGATGCAAACGGGACTGTGGTGAGTCCCCAGCACAAATGAGCGGAGGGATGAGTGCCCCCGTCTGCCCCCAAAGTGTCATCAGTCACAGGAGCCAGTTAACTTCAATGGAATGCACCTCCCAGAAAAAGTACATCTCGGACCAAACATCAGGCTTGTGCTACATCAGAAAAGCTGTGGGATCCTTAAAATCCAATTGAAGATTTAAGATAGTTACCAACAGACTGACAGAGATTAATTCAATAAATACAAGTTTAATAAATTATTTTGTCCCGTAACAAAGATGATTATGCCAGTTACTGCAACCGTACACCTAAATCTGAGGTATTTTTTCCATGGTTGACTTCAGTTTTAATAAGGTCTTGGAAATTGAGTTAAGCTACACAATTCAGTAGTTTTATTAATTCAGTAAAGTTATTCAAATTATATTTTACTCTATGAATTACTGCAAGGACAAACAACCGATCTATGTCCTTATTTTGAGTTTGAAGCGTAGAAAGAGATAAGCAGTAAATATTTCAGTTAAGTTAATGTATGTAAGTAGTGAAGAGATCTCGCAGCCGCGAGTACCAAATCTTTGAAATCATAAAACACCTCACCCAAAGATTCTTAAGAGGCTTCTTTGCTACTTCTGCCTTATTCTTGTTTTTCCTAAACAGGTGGAAGTTACCCAAAATCAATAACAAGAGTTGCAAGGGCAGGAAGAAGACCAACTCAAACTTGGGTCTTAATTTCAGGGCCAATTTGCCTTGAATCCCAGCAATCCATTATCTGAGTTTTAGCAGATCTGACAGCTAATTAATTACAAAGGAAGATTGGAGAGTGGACAGCGGCAGTGGCACAAGAGGATTCATCTTTTCTGTCAGCTTACTAATGTGTATCCATTCTCTTGGCATGGAAAAGAATACTTCTAGTAAATCTTTGCCCATCTTCCATCTCCAGAAAGGAAATCAGACATGACATTAACAATTGCCTCTGTATTCTCTGGGAAATGCACTCTTAAAACCAAGACATGGAAATATATTAGCACTTCAGCATCACATATTTCTTTCCAGCTCTGTGGTTCACATTATATGAAAAAGGTATAAATAATTTTCCAAGAAAATATGTAACTGGACAGTGTGTAAATGGGCAGGATACATGCACACCGTGAGGACAGAGGAGGAAACAGAGGTGCACCACTTCCAAAAGCTGCTGAGGTCAGTAAGCCACAGAAATAGCAGCAGTATAAATCTATGTGGTTTACATAAATTATAAACAAGTTCTGTGCGTTGGGACAGGGCTCTTAGCAGCAACAAGGCAATTGATAGTGCTATCAAAGCAGAATATTAACGTGGTGGCTGATCATATAACATGCTTTAGCTCTCTAAGAAAATCCTGTAGGTATTTTTAGGCTCCGGAAAGCTGAATGTACGGAGTATTTCACAGGCACTGTCATGCCCACTGCAGTCTTTAGCTTCTCATCTGTTTAGTTTCACTCTTGATGGTGGCTTGATTTACTGACCTCTTCCTGAGCAAGAAGGGAGCACAGCACTCGAAGGAACAGCACCGTGGCTTTCCACAAAAGGTGGGTCTGATTATTATCTGACTTCAATGATTTCTGGTAAAATTCTGAGAAGTCTCTCATACTTTTCTTAAACTTTAGTGAGGACAAACGAGAATACTGAGATTTCTTCTCCTCGTCTACCAAAAGGATGTATGGAATGCCAAGTTGTAAAAAAGCACTGCAAAAGCTCCACCAAGTGAAAATTAAATAAAGGACCCAGGTAATTCCAAAGGTATGTGTCCCTGCTGTTAAGTGCTTAGTGGCAATGAGAACCATTTTCTTGACTTATTGCCTGGACTCTTGGCCTGTTTGCTGTGTTTGTATGCATTCCTAAATGGGGGGGAGGAATGGAAAGCATCCTCGGCGGTCTAAGTTTGGCACAAAGAATTATCTTGCCCAGAACAGTGCATTATCTTCCCTAAGGCTGTTATGTGACTTCATTAGTGCCAACAAAACATCCCTGTGTCACTTCACATTCCCCGTATTGCTTTTTCCTGTCATCATATCCCATATAACTTTTCTCTCCTATCTTTTAATATATTAGCTAAATAAAAGAGCCTAGGAAGCATGTAACTACCTTCATTCATAATTCAGATGTTCTAACTGTTGGCAGGAAGAACAGAGGTTCCACTTGCTCTTTTTAGCCGGAGTGACTACTGCCCAATACCACCCCTACTGAAATCAAGCGGCAGGAGCACCTCTGCAAAGCAGGCGTGTGGTTGCATTGTCAATACCCGCAGCCTCCGGAGGTCAGGACAAGTTGGTTTGTCAGATTGCTTACCCCATTAGCACAGAGAAGATTTCTTCCGCTTCTTGCTGCTTTTTCTGCATCCTCACTAACAGACAACAGCAAGAGATTGCAAAAGAGTGAGATGAGCTACTGCAGCAATGAGGCAAGGAAGCAGCAGCACCGAAGTCAGCATCACAGGAAAATCCTTCTGCAAGATGAAGATGCAGTGAGTTACTGATTCAGCAGACACCAAACCAGACACTACTGACCATGGACATAGGCCGGTCTAGGCAGCATTAACTATGTAATTTCAAAAATATTGTGTAGGTGTAAGGCATTTTTCTTTCCCTGTTTTGCATTAATACTACCAGTGCTAAAATGCATTGCCTAGGTCTGACATAATTGTTTTAAAAATGTGATGGGAGAAGGTTCTGAGAATCATGACAACAGCAACAACAAAAAAAGAAAGAAATATAGACCTGACATGAAAGACCGTCTAGGTAGTCAACGTTGTACTTACCAAAGAAAAGGTAAAGGGCTATCTTAATCACAATTTCCAACTTTTAACAACAAATGGAACCTAACTTTGACAGAGGATTCTCCAAAACATGGGCAAAAAATATCCAGACGGGAAACGAAACTAAATAATTTCTTTTTAAGAATAGTTTGGAGTTTGCAGGATAAAGGCCATCTGTTTGCTTGTATATTAAAATAATGAGGAATAATATACAAAGAATTGTGATAAGTTATCCATTATTGGAATTTTAAAAACCAAATGTGATTCTTTTTTTTAAGAGAAGTGCTCACCTTGAAGCTGAACCATCTTCAGAGAAGTCCTACAATCATAACTACACAGGAGGTAATGGTTCATGATCAAAATGGTCAAAACAGCCCTTTAATATATCGCTCTGATGGTCTCAGCTACACGGTGGCCACACTGGGATATGTTAAAGTAGTTGAAATCCTCAGATCCTGGATCTGATACCAAAGTACTTTTAACAGGGCTACACAGATAACTAGAATTTGAGGAACCCAAGCAATGTTTGTCATGTCAGCTGCCAAAAGACCTAATATATGAGGCCTTAGAGAAGCCAGCAGGTCCTGAGCTGTGGTGTCCAGAGAACTGGTCATTCCCCTCGTGCTGGGTCCCCCTTGCATTTCGGTCTCAGAAACTGCCCTCAAGGTCCACAGAATTGCACAGAACTGTTTTCTATGCAGGTCATTGCTGTAGGTGCCAGAGGAGGTTGTGTGATGGCAAACAAGAGATGTGTCCCACAAGACATGCTCTTTTCTGATGGAAATTTGAGAACTTTTGCTAGGCTGTTGTAATATCTCTCCCTGAGCCACTCTAAATTCTAATAATAGCCTGCAAATACCAGATAGGTTTCATTTAAATATATCAGCAATAGTTTTTAAGGACTCTGATAACAACTCGGCAATACAAAATAAACCAGTATTTGATCTGCTTGACAATGTATTGGAAATCTTAAGTTGATCTTAATTCATCACTGCTATAAAATACAGTATTTGTTACCTCTACGGATTGCTCTATGGAAATATCAAGTTCAGTTTCTATGACAACAAGAGTCATAAATGCCAAAATTCTTCCTGTTCACTTTCTCTTTTCTGCTTGAGGATGAGTCATTTTTATTTTTTTTTTCTTCATTCTTTTAAATTAACCTTTTCCTTTCCCATGGAAATTAATAATCCAGACAGTACATGCCTTCCCTTCTGTATTCATAATGTCCAGTTGTTTCTCCACGGCCAAAGTGTACCTGGAGAATTTGAATAAACTCATATCCTTTTCCCCAGGAAATACTCAGATCCTGGAAATGTGATGAAAGGTGGCAAAAGAAAGCCCAAGGGTAACCTTATAGAAGCACAGCTTGTCCAAAGGCCACATCCAACCTAGGACTCTGTGGTGGCAAGGCTGGAGCACCATGAGGGTGGCACTGGTGGACGAGGGCATCCTGTCTGTCCCGGAGTCAGAAGCAGCATCCAAGGCTTGCATGGGTGGAGCTCCTGCTTCTGCATGCTCACAGCTCAGGTACATTGATAGACAGGATGGACGTGGTGGCAAGAGCTGCCCAGAGTTTTGCAAAAACCCACCAAATCATCACCTTATCAGGAAAGATTAAAAAAAAAAAAAACAAAAACAAAAGGCAGGACCTATTTTTTGCAGCTCCTTGTTAGAGTATTAGGGTCAATAGCGTTTTCAAGATCCACACTTCTAGAACAGCAGGACTATGATGCTGGACTTAGGTTGTCTGGCAAGGAACCAGGAGTCCAAAGGGCCAGAAATACATGGAAAAAATCCTTTATGAACAGGTTTTCCTGTGATATAGCAGAAATTAAACTCTTTTAGACAATTTCAAAAGATCTGTAGTTTCAGTGAGCCAGGGTATCTCTCTCTTGTTTTAATGTCCAGGCGGCCTGGTGTCTCCAGCTCACGTAAGCTGGAGCTTGTGTCTTGTAGGAAACTTGATACATCAACATTTCCAGGACATTATATTTCAACTTCTGGTTCACAGCATATTTTGGGAAACAACGCTATGCAGTCAAATATGCTTGCTCTATTATTGCTTTTTTCTAGCTGTAGCTGTTTGGCTATCCTTTAAGAGAGAATACAGGGGGAGATGGACCCTTGTTCTGAGCTGATGTGGTCATCCTTATTCTGCGAGGTAAATGATGCGTGGTTTGATTTGATCCAACATTTTCAGAACAAGAATCAATTTCTCATGAATGCCAAATCCTGCCTTTGAGTGTCACCAGTGACAAGCGGGACTGCATGCTCCACTCCACAGACCAAAGGGACAGGAAGGCTCACCATCCACGTCCAATGGTCATAGCACCGAAAAAGATACCTGCTGCTGGCCAAGGTGATCGCTGTCCTGAGCTGCAGTGAAAATGGCGCCTTCTCCTGTCAATGAAAGCTTCAGTGGCTACAGGACAAAAGTGGTGAGGGGACGGAGAGCCACCCCAAAGCCACAGACAAGGTGAGTCTATGGCTTCCTGGGGAAAGACATCATCATAGAGGAGCCGTGAGCAGTCATGGGGAAGAACATTCATCCACCATCCGTTAAGGGTCCCCTTCCATACCATTGGTGTTTCCTGTGAAAGCCTGCATGTCTCCCAGGTGGCCATGGGAGGTGTGAGCACATGGACATGGATTAGGTGGATCGAGGTTAGCGCGGGCACGGTCTGGTCCCTGCTTCCCCCTTTGCTTTCGGGAGGTGCCCTGTGCTGCGAGTCATTTCTCCAAGCTGGCTCCCAGCCCCCAGCACATCCCCACCATGCCCTCCTCTCCTGCCACCTTCTGCACTTCTGGGGAGGCTCGCTGGTGCTGGAACAGCAAAGCCCATTTCCACCTTAATTATACAAAAAGCCTATGCAAAGTACTGCAGCCACATAGTTTATGAGAGTACACAGGACATATATTATGTAAGCGGTGGCAGAACAGGGTCCCTTATTGCTTCTGCAGGCTGTAAATTGTAGGAATCATTTTACAATTCCTCTTGCACGTCTCTTTTTGCTCTCTTTCCTACAGTCCTGTCTCACTGCAGTTCTCTGTGCTCTACAAAGACATTCCGAGTATAACTATAGTATTTCCCTGACTTTGAGCAGAATACATCAAGATGGGAGCTCATGAAAGTGACTTGTTTTACATGAAAGTTCTGCAATGCAAATGGACCTTGACACGGTGCTAGCTCCTTTTTCCTCTAGAAAGGAGCTGTACTTTTAACAAGACCCATTATCCAGATGCTACGAATGGTGGAAGGACTCATGACGTTCAGTGCTCATGACTGAATTAGGACGATGCTGTGGCTCGTAACGCAGCACTTCCATTGCACAGGGCTTTTTTCTTTTTTTGCATCTGCTTTAGACTTAACAAGTTGGCCAAAGAGGCATTACTGCCCTAGCTCTGCTTCCATCAGAACAAAGCAGGTTTTAAGCTGACTTTTGAACCAGACCAGCGCTGAGTACAAATGAAAATCCTCTCTGCTTTGTCATTTCTCCACGACAGACTCTGTACTATAAATCTGTGGGTAATAAAGGCAGCTGGTTGCATACCTAGCTAGGCATGTGCAGCACATCGTGCCATGCCACTATTCTGCCTGTGCACGTGAATCTGTGGAGAATTTTTCAGACCTGTGTGGCAGTTTACAGAAGATGGCATCATCATCAGATGTATACGCAACCAGGCAGAGTCGAGGAGCTCGTGCGACATTAACTTCGCTATTTGTTGGCTCCTGAGCTTGAATACACAATATGAATATTCATTCAGGAACAGCTCTCTGAGTAAGGCCAACACATTAGCTGTCAAAATGTAGCATGTATCAAACTTTGAGGTGGTTATACAGGAGTGGTAATCAATGGAAAAAATAAAATGTAGAATATAATCAAAACCCTTGTAAAAAAACATCTGTACCTTAAGTAAGGCTTCGTTCACAGGAAGCTTGAACACAAAGATGCTCATGTCAGTCTTTGTTGTAGTGCTACCAGAAGCACCCGGTTTCGGTGCACTGAGCAGCGCGGGCGCCTCTGAAAATGCTGACTGAGCAGCAGGGTGCTCTGCATACCAAACCCTGTATAGCATGGCACGGCACACGCGTATGCAGAGTCATCGTCACCTTGAAATGTTTCTCGGCCCATAGCAAGTGGTGAGTGGGGCAGTGAATTGACCCTGGTGCTCATTTTCTTCTCTGAAACTTTTTTATTCTGGCATTTCATTTTCAGCTTTTAGCTGACTACTCCTTCCCAGCTCTTGCCATGGAAATATGTCCTCCCTTCCTGGTCGGCTACCTGCATTGGTTTCTCCTGGGCCACAGGATCATGAGCACAATAGAGAGGAACATTTTCACTGTTTTGTTTCTTAAGTGAAAATATGACATGTTTGAATTTTTTGCTAGTAGTTCTAGTGTTAGACGTGGAAACTCAGAAAAAAAATGTTGATACTGTTTATATAGTGATTTACATCCTTACCTTTTCTTTGCAGTGGACGTTATGGTCCACTGAAGGTACTCAATTTGAAGCCTAACAACTGTGTTTTTAAAAATTTCTTATTTCCTAACTGCATTGAATATCCCAAGTAGATGTGTTTGGAAATTACTGCGTGAAGCTAAGTTCAGCCCAAACATGGCAAGCCTTTGAATCCAAATTAATTTGTTCTAAAAATTACATGTCTGGTAATCTTTCACTGTACAACAGCTCCACCATGCTTTACTCCTGATCTGCTCCGTATTTCCATGAGGAAATGTGGGCTGGAAGCAGAAGGTTTTCAGGGCAATGGCAGGAAGATGTGAGAAATTCCTGTCATGGTGGAGAAAAGTCTAGTTATTGAGAGGGGCTGATCAGCTAAAGACAGCAATTATACAATGTGAAGGCCTTCAGTACCAGAGGACTGAATTTAATGACCCTCATTATGAAGCTCTGAAACACATTTGTCTGCCTAGAAAAATCCAGTACATAGGAACTGCTTTTATGTTTTAGGGTTTTAGTCCAATTTGGGCTAAAACTTGAATTGCTCCCCC
>VZTL01069799.1:0-47627 GCA_013400535.1 Scopus umbretta
ATACCTGCACATTTGAGTAAGTAGCATACCTTCAAATATTTGAAAGCCATCGTGTTGATTTGCTTTGGAGAGTAGCTGGCAAAACCCTACCTCTTGGGCTGAGCTTAGTTTCTATTTTTTTCTAATCTAACAGTGTCCTTTTCTTCCACCTCCCTGTTGCTTCTTTATAATATTTAATCGGAAAAGCAAATGCCCCTTGGGCATCTAGATGTGAAGTACAGTAAAAAGACTCTTTATATTGTTATTAACCTAAATTGGAGTGGTATATATTAAAGTTTAAGCACAGCAGAAATAAAAATTATTTAGTCAGAGAAATTCACATAGTAGAGGGTGTGTGGAGATTACTTTCTTCTTTTACATCTTGTGAAGCAAATTATACTATGATACTTGGACAAATGCCGACCTCCAAAGAAAATAAGACAGAAAGAAATATATCTTTTTTAAATGTGTCTGAAAATTGGTAAATTATGATTTATTATGAACTTTGTATCATAAAAGTAGGGGGAAATGTATTACAGAGTACAGGGTACTTTATATGTGTGGCTTTGAATAAGCAAAAGGCGGCCCTTTGTTATACACCAATTGATTTTAAATACAGATTTCATACAACACCAGCACTTAGGATATTTCTCATTTTTAAAAATTAATATAGGAAGCAGGGAGACAGATCTAGAAGCGAACACAACACATATTTGTAAAATAATTGCAGTTTATTGACCAAAGTCATTAAAGGCACTGCAGACAACAGCATTACTTGACAGTCCTCATCAGGTTATTGATTCACTTCTCTCTCCCAAAAGCGCAGTTGCTCAGGCTTTGTTCAGTGCACTGAACACAAGGCACCTTTTCATTGCCACTCTTCCAGTTGTTATTAGCCATCACTCTTCCGCGCTACTTTTGGCAGGAAAGTATTGGTGTGAGGTGCCTGGAATGACAGAGCCTAACACTTTCGACTCAGAGGTGTGTCTGCTATTAGCACAAAGGCTGTATCTCTGCCTTGAACAAATAGCGGAGTCTCCTCCAGATGCCTGCTTTGCCCTTGTACAGGCATCTTAATTGGTACGAAGGGCTTGCAACAACCTGTACGTGCAACGGCGACGTCCTGATACTGCTTGCAAATGAGAAAATCCTGAAGTCTGAGCTTCCTGATGAAACACGAGAAATCCACAGATCTCTTCTCACAAAGGAATGGATCCTAATGCTGTGAAAAATCTGAGACGTACCTTAAGCCAGGTGGGCAGCACATGCTTTGACAAAGCAGCCAGTGTTCACAAAGGAATTCAGTGTGGCAGGAAGGCCAGGCAGGCATAGATCTAAATGCAGATCTGTTTATAGGCATCCAACTCAAACTCGTCTGATTAAATTAATATTTGAATCAAAACACAGACCTGTAAGAGGTTTTAAGGATCAGGTGCCTATTATCATGATGGAAAAGGAACCCTTTAGTCTCCTCTGCCCTGCCACATGAGCTACAACCACAACTGCACGTGCTTCCAGGTCACAAAATGTGTGGCAATCACTGCAGGTCCCCCACCCCATACCCTCTTCCGTCAGGCAGCAGCTGTTCCTGCTGAGTCTCTTCACAATGCTCATTGCTTTGGAGAGACATCGCAGCCACCTGAGATTCAGAGAAACCTTCTGGGATGGGATTTTGTGGAAAGGAAGCTTCTGCAACTTAGTGAAACTGTTTCAGAAATAGCCCACCGCTTTAGTCCAGTGATTCCTCTGCAGATGGCCACAGCTGCTGTAGCCCTTGGAGGAGAATTCAGTGTGTTGCTTCTTGTTCATCCTGACACTGTTTGACAGAGGAATTCCCAGAGAAACGCCACGCTTCGTAACTCTGTGCCATAACAGAGGATGCGTTACCCACAATTAAAAGCATGATTACAGGCACTTGTTCTTCCAATACTTTTCAGCTATCCAACTGCAGATCAACTGGCAAAAGCATGCGTGGTTTTGTTTCAGATTAACTATCAGGAATGTAGTCAGACTTTGATCTCATTTTCTGGACGTATTATCCACAGCACGTCTGTGGTTCTGGAGTGGAATTAACCACTTCTTCACATCTCGGCGTGTAAGCTGAAAACGAACAGTTTTGGGATCTCTGCCTTCTCTATATGCTGTGAACAATAACACATGCACAGTGAAAGCAGCAATATAACTCGCACAGGCCTCAGCCCTACTTTCAGTTTTCTCTTAACAGCTTGATCTCTGGTTGGATTTCCTTCAATTCATTCTAAACAGTTGCAGATAATGAAAACACATTAATCTCTGTGCTGTACAGTAACTTCAGAATTAAAAGCACTTGTTCCAAGCGGGAAAGCGTATTTATAAAGTAAACCACTTGCCACTTGATCCGATATGGTTTGTTGGTTGGGTCGGCATTTACCAGCGGCAACATGTTCTCATCAGAACTTGGACTTCAGTGTTATTGCCTGATCCAACTCCATCCCCACACCAATTGCCACAGGACATGATCAGCATCTAACTCCTCTGATGCTAATCAATCATTCAATCTGGGAGAACTTCTTTAGTAGATGTGACCAGATCAAAAGCAAGCTCTCGATCTCTGTACCGGTTAAAGAACTTACACTGACCACAAGGAAAGGATCATTATGGAAATATGGTATCACAGCAGAACTGATATACAGCACTTCAACTGTCAAAGGTGAAAGAAAGAGAGGTCAAGCAATGGCAGAACAGTCCGTTCTTTGAATTAGAGAAAAAAGTGTCAGCTGGAAGACAGGCTAAAAGAGCAGCTAAACCAGGTGGCCTTGCTCTCCCAAAGTCTAACAATACCAAAGAGAAGTGACCTTGGAACCACTCTGTAACTCATTAGAGCATGAGAGCCTGCTAAACAACTCAACCATAAAATAAAAATGCAGGGGTTTTTTACTTACAGTTTTGAGGGAGGAGGGGAACAAAGGTTTTGTGCAAGAAAAACAAGGAAAAAGAACAGGGTTTTCAGTTCAAAACTAAGTATATAGGAAATAAAAGTAAAAAGGTAATGGTACTAATTACATGGAAGGGGCACTTAGGTCCTCATTTTACAAGCTCACAGTCACTGCTTACATCCTGCCAGGTACAACTGGAAGCAAAATGTCTGGGTATTGGTACCAGGCAGTGGCATGCATTTTAAGAGCCCCACTCTGCAACTTCTCTTATTGGTTTACTTTGAGGGAGGAAAAATGCAAAATGAAGGATAGTATCGTACTTCTTAGCCGACAATGGGTAAAAAGATGGTGAAAGAAGTAAGGGTGGCAGGCTTTAATGGTATATGTGCAGAATAAAACAGGGTCTTCCAGCTCAGATAAAATGAGGAGCAGGGGCAGCTAAGACTTAAACACTTTTTTCAGTCACCAGATGAGCAATGAGTGCTTTACTTTTGACATGTGATATGAGCTTATTCCTTTTCTTCCTTTTGCATTAATTAAAATGGTTTGAATCTTGGTGTATTATTCCAAGGAACAATGGCTGAGAACTGACTGCATGGCAACAAACAGAACTGAGGGAATGCCACAAAACTAACAGGAACAGTCCCTTGAATAGCTTAGTGAATTCACATCAACAGTATTTACACCCATTTCATGTTTCCTCCAACTGAACACACTAGAGAATGTGCCTGTTGGCAGGAACCAGGCGAATGAACAGTGAATTCTAAGCTCAAATAGAGACTATTCACAGGAACTGAATTTTGAATTTGCATTCAGGTCAGAATTGCCAGTGATCGCAGGCTCTGTTCACCCAAGCAGAGATAGGCACACACTATGGCTTCTCTGTCCACTTTGTGCCTTTCAAAACATCGCCTCAGATAGGTCCAGACCACACCTCACTTTATTCTCCGAAATGAAAAGATGCAAAACTTTGAGCTGATTCAAGGAAACAAGGAAAAGCGACATCTGTCAGAAAGGTGACTTGTTTTTAAATGGTACATCCGGTACAGAGCCATCTGAAATGGCATTAGTGACCATTAGGAGTGGAAGAGGGCACTTAGAAAGTAGTTGCTAAGAAGTCCTACAATACAGACAAGCAAGAAGCACTTTGTATCCAGCCTCTCCAGTTTGCTTCTGTTTTGAAAGGAAACCAGACGCATTGCGTATGGCATGTCTGCGGGTTTTTTTAATGGTAAACTTCATCAATTGTGTCTCCTTCATGCAATTTTAAAACCCAGCTAGAAAAGAAACCGAGAGACTTCATAACTCTCAACCCCTCCTCAACCACACAAAACTTAGGAAAACAAATGTGCTTCGCAAAACTTTGTCAGTCCCCCTCAGGCTTCTTGAGTCTCTGCACTTTCCACCATGGTAACTGTCTTTGCTGCTATTTTCAGTGACTGAAGAGAACTCCCTCACTTAAGTGCATTGTCACAAGAGATTAATGCAACGTGGGAGCTGGAAGAAAAGGAACTTAGCTTGCCTGGCTTTGTTCAAGGCAATTCAACCAGTTCCTTTGAGACAGCCCTCTGGCACGTAAGCTTTCCCACCACAGAAATTATTCCCTCATTGTACTTACCCAGAGGTGATACCAAGTCTTTCCTAAAAGCATCTAAAATCTCAAGCTGTTTGGAGAACGCTCAGCAAGACCTGACTACTACTTCTCTCTCTGCCTTATACTGCAACTAGCATCACTCCTTCCCACCTATACCTCATGCACATGAGAAGCAGAGCAACACAGGTGCATCTCTCACAGTGCTTTGCCTGGGAGCCGCAAGGATTTACTTCAGCCAGGGAAAAGCTTCACTTCCCTCGTGGTGAGGAACCTGGGGCAGGCAGCTGTGGCCTTGTCTTTCCGCAGAAGCAGGGTTAATTCTTTGCCTGCCAACAAGGGTACTGAGTTGCCATAACAGCTCAGACATTTTCATACTCACTACTATACCCCTAGGAATTTCAGGTGATCAGCATGTATTTAGATTGACTCTGCTGTGTCCTACACCACAACGAAAGCTTCAGGGCTGCACTTATGGCAAAAAAAAAAAAAAACCTCTCTTGTCATTATTTTTGAAACAAATTCCCTTTCATTTTAAAGTCACATTTGGAGCAAGAGTAAAGTAGCTGTTTCACAGCAGTATTTTTAAAGTACAAAACCAGCTGCAGCCCAGAAAAAGACTTTTTGACCTCATTTGGAGGGCTGTTAATACCCATGTCTTAAGTACAGGAGTTACAGTTATGCTTTACAGCAAATTACCTCATCACAGGGCAATGGATTGGGGGCTTGGATTAATGATCTGTGTATATGACACTTTCACAAATAATAATCAAATAAATCTGTGAGTCTTCTAAACAAACATCAAGCTTGGGGGTATTTTTGCAGTGCAGAGGACACTCAACAGACCTATGCAATTATGAAGTTGTCCATAACTGTCTTCTTCAGGAAAGTCCCCAAATCTCTCAAGACTATCTCAGGATGCTGGTTCTTTTCTTCGTAGACATACTCCTCATAGACATACAAACACCTCCTCTCGCTCCTGAACTATTTACTGCCCAATGTACTTTCATCTTCCCACTAAAAGTGGTGGTGTATGTAATAAGATGTCTCAACGTTGCAACCCAAAACAGGGACTGAAGTCATACTGCAAAAACATGACAACACCAACAAAAGAGAACACACTTCAGCTTCTCCGTAAATATGTCACCAATTGTTCTGGCAAGCATGCTGACAAGAAAAGAATAAAATGTCACAGATGTCCCCTAGCAGACTACGTCTGTTTGACCATTCCATATCCCCACAAGGCAGTACTATATCTGAGGGAGTTCCTTTATTCAGTGAAGCTAATTAGAGTCCAAACCGTTCCTATGATGCTATTTTTCTTCTTCTTCCTTTACTTACTGTATTTCCCTCCTGTGTACACACACACTTATCTGGTCACATCCTCACGCAGTATAAATCAGCGCAACTTCACTGCAAAAGGAGGAAGAAGGAAGGCATTCATACACGATGCGTATGTGTGCTGAGAAGTGTGAGCAAATTACTTTCATTAAAACACGGGGTTAATTAACCAGCGCACCAATAAATGGTGCAGACATCTCAAACTCCTTTGGGATATATAAAGCATTTAGATGTTCAGAACTACCAGCAACAGACTATATCAAAGTAGTACAGAGAGGGATGGGAATGAGCAAAATGAACGTATACAGAGGGTCAGAGTTAACCCGTTTGACCTAGGTACTGGATTTTCCTAGTTATCTAAGTTCTTCAGGTGTCCTATATGTCTGCCCTTCTCTGTATCCACAGCATCCTGGAGAGTAAGCTGCCCAGATCATGCATACAGCAGAGCTCACCAACTGGGTAATTTACTGCTTTTTACGCCTCAGCATGGCTCTCTTCCAATCTCCCGCTCTTACCTCATAGCACAGTGACTGAAAAATTTATCTAAAACATGGCAGATTCAGATTCAATGTTCTTCCCTTTCTGCAGGGACTATAAACAAGCTCGCCATTGTTTGCTGAAAACCAGAAAACTCAGCAGATGCTGATGGCTAGGGCACTGTACTAGCCCATACAACATGCAGACTGTGGTCCTGTCAAGCTAAGGGCAGTAAAATCATGTCTCTCACATCCTGGATATGAGCTCTTAACATTGATGTATTCAGTAATATCTGAAGAGTAGGAAGAAAATAGTGTTCTTCCTCTTTCACCTAGTGAGAAAGAGCTGCTTTAAGTGTCTGTTTCCAGAAAGATATTAATCAATATAAATCCCAAGTTAACTTTAGAGCTAAGCACAAGAACCTGGAAAGGACTTGGTCTGCTCAAAGTAGGCACTGCAATATTCTGCACTGAATTACCCAGTTTTCTGTAGGTAGCTCAAAGACAATTATAGTCTCTCAGTCAATTAGCCAGCACGTTCTCTAAGCAATGCATTCACAGCACACGGCTTGCTCTCGCAACTGACTCAGCTCCCCTAATACCTTGTGTTGTCTTGCTGTTCTGCATCTCAGAATCCAGCTTACTTTAAGCCCAGAGATATTCAGACAATAAGAAAAGTTCTGGGGGATGCTGTTCCATGCATAATTTAGCTTCTTGTGTCATAATTTAGCTTGTGTCATTTGGATGTCCTAGGGGTACCGCGCCAACTCTCCAGAAACAGAGGGAGGGAAAGAGAGAGAGGATGGAGTTATGTTTGTAAGTGTTTGTATTAGTTATCATCTTAACTGAAACAGATTAAACATACTAGAATTTTGAGGAACAAGATCCCCTCCAGGCTAGTTGGTGGAACATTGCTCCCTTCTGTGAAGACAGCACGTCGCACACAGGCACGGACTGGCTAATTTCTCCAGGAGCCTGAAGAGGTTAGAGGAGGGGAAAACACATTTCTTCATTATCTAACACAAAGCGACATATACAGAGAGAGGTGAAATGCTTTGGCTCAGTCTATCATTACCTTGTCATAAAATACTATTAGCCTAATGCTTCATTTGATGGTAGCCTCCCAGCAGCGTACTCTGTTTTGGGGGTAACAAGCAATTGGCTCCAAAATACGTTCTGCAGTGGAGGAGTATATGTTGAGGGCTTAAATTATCTGCATATCTTTAATCTTAATCCATGGAGCAATGAAGGATCTGATAGTTATTTATAGCTGGGCTGGGGTGAGCTGCTGTGAGCAGGGTAATTGAAACAGCCTGTCTGCCACTGATTTGTGTAATGGCTGCTGTTAGCTATGGCATAATCACAACACTAAATGGAAAATAAAAAATAAAAATGCATTAAACATATGTTTTTATGCTGTGCTTTATGATCACATCTTATTTTTTATTGCACTTCCAAATTCTGTTGTTCCTTCCTTTCTGAGATCAATTTACTTGCCTGGCAGCAGTCTGCTATATTAAAGCTCGAGAAAGCTGATCTGCTTTCTCTTATTCTCTGGATTAACAGAGCTTTCAGTTTAAGAGCTTCTAAATTCTTTAAGACTGAGGGCCGTGACCTCTTTTTAAAGCCACTGTTACACTAAAGGATCAGCTCATGCAAATTTCTGTCCCTTAAATAATAATTATCTTTATTTCTCAGAAAGGTGTTATATTGTTCTTTCCTCAAGCTGCAAAAGTAGCATAAAGCAATCTTAGAAGAATCAGCCTCTATGAATTTTTCAGCAAATATTGTTAATTCTGCAATCTATTACTTGTCATGTACTATTTTTGATATTTGACAATGATTTCAGTTAAGTGATCTAGTGCTACCTCAAATCAGGAGAGACATGCCATGATTTACCATCACGCCTTTTATTTCCTCTCCTTTTAAAGGAGAAAGTACTCCCAGTGTATTGCCTCTGGACGTTATGCCAAGGTGCCTTGCAATTCCTCCACCAGATGATAAACACTGCCTCATGTCCCCACCTTTCCAGTCTTGGTGACTTCTGGGTGGGTCGCACCCCTCTGGTATTTGGGCAGGACCCTGCTGACCCGTGACAGCTTTCCCATCATCCCTCCTGCAACCCGGTACCATAGGCCCTTCTAGTTTATACACTGCTCCCAGCACCCAGATCTGTAAACTTTTAGTCACTGAATGCAAAATGACAGCCCCTTGACAAACAGCTCGCTCACCAGATTTCCAAAGCCTATTCAAATTTGCGCGGTCTCATCCGCCTTTAGCAGAGCAGGCATCTGGGACCGCTGAGAGGTCCTCCAGCTGTAGTGCGTGGGTGGGCCACCTTGTGCTGCAACAAGGACATGGAAGTCCTGGAGCAGATTCCCTAGAGTGATCCTGAACGCTCCGGAGCAATCAAAATAGTGGGAGCCACCTTGACACCACTGGCACTCAAGGAGCAGTCAGAACCACCACTCCAGAAGCCCCTACCCTAGAGCAATGCACTGGCTTTAATGGCAGCAGACCAGGTTCCTTTCCAGTAATTCCTGCATGTGTTTTGTCAGAAGCTCCTCAAAACCGGCAAATTTCTGTAAAACATGTCAGACTTGACAAATACGCTTTTTCCCAAGAAAAAAAATCCACTTTATCAGAGAATTCCCAGCTTGCAGAACCTGGGACAATCCCAGGCCACGCCAGACTGCACTTCCAGGCAGGCCTTAACTGTCAAATATGAGCACACACTACCGCTGTAGGTCTGCACATTCCAGTCACGGAAGGACATGCACCCCCTGCCACCTCCACGGTAAGTTCTCAGGCTGCAGTCCTCTCTCCCTCAGTCTCTGAATTTTAAATGTTACATCTTCCACTACCTTCGGAGCCATTCAGCCTAGAGCCTTAAAGATTTTTCACAGGCTCAGACTTAAGTCCACAAACTTAATTACGATCCATTTCTGCTCTCTGTTCTGACTTCTAGACATATCTGGCAAGGAAGAAATATTCTCTTTCAGAATCATATCATAGGCATCACCATTACCAGATTAATAATACTCTGAGAGGAAGGGATGGGCTGAACACAAAAAAAATCACTTGTAAACTGGCTGAACTCAGTTTTGTGTATTACACTCTAATACCACCCACTGACAGATGGTGAGAAATGTCCTGTAAGAAGCATAACTGTGAACTACTAAGTATTATATCTCCTAATATTTACACAGGAGCGTAATAAATGCAGTGCAGCCAGACCACCCAGCGTGCAACACAGAGTCACACCAACCGCTGGCTAAAGGCAGACATTTTATTCAGTGCCCTTTTGCCATGTTCCTTTCCATATACACATAAACTCCCCAATCTTTTTTTATTATGCAAAAAGAAACGCTGGTATTTCCAGAAGGAAATTCAGGAAGTAAACAAAGAAATCATGCTGGGATGAGGGGCTCAGCCAAATGCATCAAAGGGACATGTGGGCCACCAGAATATGGAGAGCAACAAAGATCTTGTAATAAATCTATTAGCAGTGAGTTATCATCTCTCATGAGATGGCATTTGGATTTCCCTCCCCTTCCCCCCTCCAATAACCATCTAAGAACAGAACAAAAAAGTTTTGTGGCTTGCTACAGGAAAAAAATGCCATGATCTGCACTATCCCAGTGAGAAAAGGTCACTTGCTTCCTTGGAAAGATTACAGAAAAAGGAAGAAATCATAGCAAGGGAACTCTTGATTTATGAGTACCTAGAGACCCACTGAGAAAACCTAATCCCATATAACTGCTGTGCAGAAGCCGAGAGGCAGCCATTTAACCTTTGGACTGCCACTGCTGCACAACTTACAAAAGCATCCATGTGAAACCTTTAAATGAGAGAAGTTAGAGCTGGGAGAGACCTATTCTACTACCATGAAATCTGGCCCACTCACAGTGCCAGAAGGAGTCCCCAGACAGAGGATTCATCAATTAGAGCCAATAAAAACTTTACAGATACAAAAAATAAACACATTTCTAAATATGGAAATGAGACTCTAAGGCAAATAGTTCCTCATCTAAGCAGGCAGTATGAACGTATTTTTCTATTGCAGAGACACTCGCTGCTCCTGGCGTGGGTTCATACTACTGAGGTAACTTCTCTTTCAGAGTAGAGACATGTTCTGGGGAGGCTGGGATATAATTTTACAGACATAGAGGCTTGGGTGAATCCTGCCTTAAGGATGTTGTTATCTAATGGTAAAAATACTGCGCACAGCTGCAGGGAGGGTGAAATGTTACTTTTCTTCGGCTAAAAAAAAAAAAGCGTCTGTGACAGAATAGAGCTCATAACATTAAAATCAGAGAGATAAAAGTTATTCAGGAATGACAGCCACAAAGGCTCTGACAAGGCTACCAGCACACAGAGGGAGCACCCATAAGCATGGTGCCCTCATGATGACCTCACCTGTCTCCCTGCCAAACGGGCCTCTGGAGGAGCAAACCTCTGCAGGTCACTTGCCAGAGCCCCTCTTAGATGGGTCTTGCTGTGGTTACTGTCCCTCTTCGGCAAGTCGTCACACAGTAAACCAATACGAACTTTTTCAAACAATTTTCATTATCAGGATGTGCACTCCCCAGGCTGGGCCTCAATATTTTGCCAGTGCTCCTTGATCCTGTGCTCCTTCTGTTCCTCCGTGTAATGCAGCTGAGCCCAGCCAGCTGCCACTCCTGCCTCCCGCTCTCCCTACTATGCAGCCTGTCTGGGAAGCCAGACAACCTTCTGAGCCATTAGGTACATGCTCTC
The DNA here is from genome assembly GCA_013400535.1 of Scopus umbretta. NCBI lineage: Eukaryota > Metazoa > Chordata > Aves > Pelecaniformes > Scopidae > Scopus > Scopus umbretta. Next base: position 11,061 of record VZTL01069799.1, read on the forward strand.
CCTCAGAAAAAAAAAAAAGAAAAAAAAGAAAAAAAAAGAAAAGAAAAAGAGAAAAAAAAAAAAAAAAAATTTCTTCTGTCTGCCTCCCAGAAAGCCCCGCTGCCCCTGGCCCATGTCCGTGCTTGTTCCTCACTTCACTGGATATTTCCAAGTTCATGCTGTGCAAGGCTTAGACTCACTCATACCTCGGTATACATTCATGCACAGCACTGTGCAGAGAGGAGAAAACATGACAACTCGGTGACTGTTGATTAGTCTCTGATGGATCAGGGCCTGAGGGAAGCTGATGAAAGAGCAATGTGGTTTGCACACCATACTGTTCAGGCAGTTCGTAAGANCTGTGTAGCACTAAATGAATGTTTGTTCTTCATCACAGAAGACAAGTATTGATAAGTTTTCACTGTGCCAGTTCCCTACTGCTTCCTTTCTCACACTGCTTGCCGCAAGGTAAACTGTATAATGTGAAAATTATGTCAATCACATTCCTATTTCTCCACTAAAGAAGTGTGAGGTTCTCTATAAATACCTCTGGCCAAACCTTTTAACCTTTCTCTTTAACAAAAGAAGAAAATCATTACTCTAATTTGAAATGTAAATTGATGATCCCACCATTTTTATTTTCACTCTATAGTGACTGCAATTAGCTAGTTTAAAGTAGCAGCGATGCAGGACATAGCACAGTTCTTCCTTTCTTCATGCTCCTAAAACTAAGTTGATCTTTTTCTTCTTTTTTTTTTATTTTTTACTGGATTTTTTTGTTTGTTTGAACAGATAAACTAGTTGGAGAGGGCAGATTTAGTTCAGGTGATTTTTTTATATACCTCCACAGAGATGTCTAAGCATATTAGGCTAAGTGTTCTTGAGGTGTGTTGGCAACAGGATGGAAATGCATTTCCTAGTGTGGGCACCCCAACTGAAGAGCAGGGCGTCCCACAGCAGAGCCGGAGGGACGGCGCAGCAGGCTGAGGAATAGCACTCTCTGACGAATACACATGGCACAACTTGGGAAATTAGAGGGTGTACATATGCAGATCCGTGCAGATGCAGGCAATCTCCCTCTCTGCGTGCTCCTAACTGAGGCAAGGCAGCTCCAGTCCAGAGGCCATACGGCTGCATTGCTATGGCACTGCACCAGCGGTAATAAGCCTTGCCGAGAGGCAGATCTATTACCCCTGGCACAACGCCGAACTGCCACCGCTGCCAAGCCTCCACACCAGCACACAGCCAGCTTTAAGCATGGGCAGAAGACGTATAGGTCTGCACCCGCCCACACAGCCACATCCACTGTTCAGTGTTTAGTCCTGTCCTATGTCTGACCACTGGCACATCCCTTACATAGGTAGCATAACCTGAACGATAAAGCTTACTACCCAAGAAGTGGTATGGATGTAGCTTGTCCGCAGCTCATTTTGGACTGGGTTTCTTATCCCCAGACCGTACTCTGCTGTGCCACACTAACATGCCACTGTGTGTATCTTCGTGCTAAGGCCTGTCACACCCTACGGACAAGCCCTGGCTCTCTACACAGCCCAGCAAGCACCAAAGACAGTCCTGGCTACAGCCACACTTTGCTGAACAGGCGATGCTCTAGAAAGTGCTTCCAAGAGTTATTTACTTTCAAGCTCTTGGAAACAAACATGTAGAAGCTCATTTAAATATTTCAAGAAAATGAGATTGTCTTGTTTTTTCAGAAAAAATACATAAAGTACACAAAATATTTTGATAAGAATATAAGCTAAAGAAACATGTAACCTGACTATAGAAGAGCCAAATTACAAGGAACACTTGTTCCAAGAAGAAATGCAGAAACTGCCTGAAACTTTCTTCAGCACTTTCCTGATGCAACTCTACATCCCACAAAATCAGGTCTTTCCAGGGCTGCCCGCCAGCTTTCAAGGATATTAGAAATTTCTGCATAAGAACAGATTTCAAAGGACACGCTGAGGACTGATTTTGAACTATAAAGCAGTCACAGAACACAGACTTGAATGGTAACTTTTAGTGAGCGTGGCTTGAAGTTGCTCATGAAAGTGGCCTTAAAGAGTAACTTCATCCTGCCATGAACAAGTCACAAGGACAATGAAGAAGTGTAGTGAGTTCGGGAGAGATGAACCTTAGAATTCCAGAAATGTATTGGACTGAGACCCGTAATTCAGAGTCAGGGACCGGCTTTGTTCCTAAAAGTGCTGATACAGTGAGGACCATGACCCAAGGATTGCTGAGGTGAAAGAAACACTGCCATTGAATTTAGTAAGTTCTGGACCAATAACCAACCCTTTTCAGCAACCCAGCGCCTGGTATTCAGATGATGGATTACATGACTTTCATGTTCCTAAGGGAGCTGCTTGGTCCCTTCTGTCTCAGACTGACAGGACTAAGGATTGATGAAGTCTGAAGCGGAGCTCCCACTGGTGAAATCAAGCAGCCGTCATCCTCCTTCCTCCCAGAATGAGTCAGGATTTTTTTTTTGTCTGTTTTGCATAGTCAGCCACTGGCAAACCACTCAACACCACCAAGAAAAATAAGAGCAGGGAAAAAAAATTAAAAAACAAAACCAACAAATCATACTTTGGATTTGCAACTTAAATACTGAAATGAAATGTGGGAAAAGCTAGCACGCCACTCCATTTACTTCAGCTTTTGAGTGTTGCTGTTAATCTCCCTCCATAAGCAATAGGGCTGTAAAAAACAAACAAACAAAAAAAAAAACAAAGCAAAAAAAAACCCCAAAACAACAACAACAAACAAACAAAAAAACAACAAACAAAAAACCCCAAACCATATAAGATGCTCATTTGCTGCGGCCCTCACCCTTGCTGAGCTCATGGCTGGATGCTGTCAGGTTTTGGTCCCCGCACCAAGCACAGAGCAGCCTGCCTCACCATCCACTGCTTCTGCTGGGGTGCCTACCTTTCTGCATTCTGACAAGTCTGAAGGGAGGGCAAGAAAAGGCAAGACTAATTCCTGTTGCTACCGCACAGCTCAGGAAGCATGAAGGATCTATCATTTTGAGCGAGGCAATTACTTTGCCACTCTCAATAGCAACCTGTTAGATGAGTGCTGCTACTCCTAGCAGTGTAAGGAAGCTGCAGACCTGGAGAAGGGTCACTCAGCTCGTTGCTCACTCAGCTCCTGTTTTGTGTGACTAAGATAACTGTGCAAATAGATCCCAGAAGAAATTAGAGCAATACTCTGTTTGTGCTATGGGTGGGTGTCTCCAGACACACATGGCTGCCTTATTCCTGAATCACAGGATTCGTGAAGATACACCTAGGAGTCTGAAGATGAATCGGGAACAGAGACATCGATTTTGCAAACTGCTGAACTGAACTCTGGATTAAATGTGAGCCCTGGAGATAGGCAAAGTAGCCCTTAAAGCTGTAACACCCTACTGCCCCTCCCAGTCTTCAATTTCTCTTTCTCTCCTCCTCCGCAACAGACTGATATGAATTACTCAAGAATAATCACTACCTCCCCTGCGGTTCAGCTTTCAACTGACAGAGGAGAGCTTATTTCTGTCCTGATATTAAATTGTCCTGTTACTTTTTCCTAGTTTTTCAACTATTTTCACTGAAATTTAAGGACAGGATATCAGATTCCTATTCATAGCACAAATTCTTCTCTCATTTTATAATAATCAGGAAAAAATGCAGTAATCAATAATCATATCCAACAAACCTTGTGTGTCTATAAGAATCTGCACATGACTTTACATAAGTCACTGAATTTTTTATGCTTCTGTTTCCAGCCTGTTCTGAGAAATGACAGTTCACTCTTCTTTCTGCTTCTTTTGTTTAGTTAGACCACCACAGCTTCAGGACAAGGCCTCTAGAGCAGCCCCCTGAACCATAAGTAGTGCCCAAAGATATATGTAACGAAAAATACATACATACATGCATATAATATAGACAAGTACTTCAAACTAGAATTATGATTAAACGTCCCATACTGCAATATTTTGGGGTGAAAGGAGGAATACTATCAAACTCGGAGGCACTAAACAATTGTTAAATCATAAATACATATCCTAAATAAACCAAGCCTTATTAACTGGACTCTACCATTCCCTCTGAGGTAACTCTCTCTCAGAACAAGAAGAAAATGGTATTTCAGGCTCTAACTCTTCAGTTTAAAACAAGTCCTTAGCAGTAGCAAATGAAAGAAATTATTTTAAGTAGATAATGAGTTTCAAGGTGAGCACCTTACCCCTGGCACTTTTCAATTAAGAGTGTGGGACTTGTATGTCTTGAGAATAGTATTACTGACAGTGCTGTTCTAATATATTTTTAGACAATTGCCCTCAGGGCTCCAGTTTCTTCAATCCACATCCTCCTCTCTTCCTTCCAGAGGTTCCTGCTGAGTTTCTGCCAACCCATAATACTTCAACCTGTCTCATCCTTTCCACCTTCTTCCTAACAAACACTGAACAAACATTTTTTTAACCTACTTTATTGTTGTTGTTCTCCCAGCTGAAGGCCCCACATGTGAATAGGCTGTTTGAACATCATCAAGAAAAGTGGTGATGTTTGATGAGAACTGTATTAGCAGAATGGCCTAAAGAATTTTATCAGTGTTCTAGCATGCGCCTGCATACAGATTTGCTCAGTTTAAGCCTCACGTATGCTCAGTGGTGGAAAACCAGCAAAAAACTCTGTATGAATAAACACCACATCTCCCCCCGCCCCGGCTCCTGTTTTACACCAAATACAAAGTCTGAAATCACGACGAGGTAATTTTTGGGAACTTCATATTGCAGCTGCTTGTAACAACCAGCTGGATTTTGGACTTCTAATAAAACTGGACTTTGACTAACACAGGAGGCAACTTTGCCAGTCCCTACCTGTATCACAAGGCTGCTCTCCCAAGGTCAAAATAAAGACACTGGAATGTCCACAGGAGAGGAGTTCTTGTTTGTCATCCCAGGATCACATGGATTCACACTGTTTTTCATTCCTCTACCTCCTTTCACAATAGATAAACATAAACAAAACAAAAGCTCCTCTAATTAGATTCAATATCTTGTCATAAGAATTAAAATTTCTGGGTTGTGGGTACTGCTGTAACCACTGACAGCTGTGATACAATGGTTGTTATTAATAACAGCTACAAGTATGCCTGAAGTAGCACATGATCCTTGAGAAAGCAGCCCAAAGAGACTATTCTTGTCTGATGTTAGATTTATTGTTTTAAGGGTTGTTTTGTAATTAATCCACAACTCCAGAAAACTCTCCCATCTTTATAACGCAGAGAGAACATGGATCCCATGAACTAGGTGTGAAGGTTGTGAAGTGTGTCATGAGAGTCAGTGTTCACAAAGTACAGCAACAAGTCCACTTTTCACCACATGCCTGGCCAAATGGGGTGTTTACAAATCCTTGTACCTTTGTAGAAGGATGTGAGACCCAGTTCCGACTACATACATCATTCGCCATCGCTAGAAGGAGTCAGTGATGTCTCTGGACAGGTACACCACTCCAATGAAATTAAGGAAATAGCACCTTCCCCAGTTACCATTAACACAGAATAGTGCTGCCCCCACCTAAACCACCTTTCTCCAAACTTAGGTGAACTGCTTGGATATCATAGGGGAGAACAATTTCTCAAGATCTGATTAGGAAAAAAAGACCAAGACAAAAGCTCAAAAGACTTGCTAAAAACACAGGGACAATGACCTGTAAACAGGGGAGTGTTAGGACTCTGCTCTGGTTCCCTCTTTCAACATAGAGGGACTTCTATGAAACTGAGAGATTTATAACAGGGTTTTAGAGAGTATCTCAGAGGGCATCAAACAACTCAACTTTCACTTAGGATCACTCTGGATGGATTGCTGCAGAGGCATGGTTTAGTTCCACATTTTTCCCTCTACATTTCAATAGTTGGGGTTTGCTGAAAGATCAGCTATGTGAATGTGTGAAGTTTTAGGTAAAGTTCCCTCTTCATCCAGGCCACCTTAGGAAAAGGGAACCTCAGGACAAAGGCAGTGGGAGTGGAGATAACCTTCTTCACAGTGAGGAGGGAATGAAGGGAAAGGTCCAGTCTCACTGACTTTTAGGATGTGAGAGCATCATATTCTATTATTCTAGGTATTCCTTCTCATATTCTAGAGGCTGCCTACTTATACACACCTAAGTCCAAGTGTGCAATAGATGCGGAAATGTATTTAAGATGACCACATTCACTAATGCACTCTCTTCCACATTATCTTTTCATCCAGCCAGCCAGATGGTAGAAACATCTCCAATCTTTCATTGTAATGGCAAAACTAATTACTTTGTACCTTTAGAAACAGCATAACAGAAACTAAGAATACTTTCAGTTGCTGCAGAGTCAACACAGCAATGAAAAGAGATTGTGTCCTGCTGTGGGAATGAGCAGCAGCAGCATCGTTAAGTGACTCTCACTGCAAGGCCAGACTCTGATCTCAGTTACAATTTTAGCAAATGCATTTTCCGCAAGCATCTCACAAATAGATGAAGGCAGAATTTGTCCTGCACAGCCTTTACAACTCTTGACAGGTCCAAGTTAACACATCTTGCTTCTCAGATACCATACATTTACAGGTCCACAGCTAGGAAGATCATCACTGCGTTTATGAGTTGCTTGTAATTAACATGCAAGTCACTAGAATGCCAAGATATAAAAATACATTTCCTTAAGTTCATGTTTACTTTTTCACACACTATTCTTTCACACAGACAGTGCAAACTCAAGCAAAGCAAGCTAACATATTCACTTTAGGAAACATAATCCATAAATACAGACATTCACCTTGCAGTGATTAGAAGCTGTGTTCTGCTAACAACATTGGGATGACATAACACAGGAAGTTATTTCAAGTCAGTCTTATTCAAGTTTCTGTCTTATTTCAAGACAGATGCCAGAAAGTGTATGCTGGTGAGAAGCAGCGCTTCCACTTCATGGAATCGATAGGCGGTCTCAGTCCGATACACATCTTCACTGACATAATCCGAATTCCCTTCTAACTCTACGTTTTAACCCTAATTTCTGCCTAACAGTACCAGCTGGTTTCTAAGTGTTGGCATTTCCTCCAGCCCCTGCCTCTCCCAAGCCAGTGACATCTCTAGACCGCTGTAACAAATACACCGTAATACCAGAACAGGTCAGCAGCAAAGCACTACAACACTGGTATCTCAGTGGCCAAACAATAAATCATAGATCCTCTCTCTCCAGCAGAGTCCAAAGCATACTAACAGACTATGCTACGTATCCTCTAGTTGACTACAAAGCTGATGCAATATTTGACATACACATACCTGTTAACAGTCAATAACCTGAGCGCACATTTGGCATTTATTATATAAACCACTGTCAGCTAAATAGTCACAGCTATAGCTATAAAAAAATATGTAGTATGAAAGTATATGTAAAACATATATTGTTGTATCTGGAGCTATCTTGGTTCATTAACAGATTCGTAAAGTAGGTAGTATACACAAACTGATTTGCAAAGTCCGATTGAGATGGTTAACTACAAGCACCCATCCACTTTATCAACACAGGACTTCTTGCTTAGTTTTCAACCCTTGTTTTTATGAAAATAAATGCAAGCCTACACTAAGAACTATTAGATTATAAATATGGTCTTATTTGTCTATGAAACTATAACTACAAAGCGGTTTCTACTATACTGAATTATTCCAAATGATTCAGGGAGAATGCAGATTATTTTTTTTTTTAGATGACAGCTTCTAGTTCTAGTCTCTTCTAAATGGTGACTATTATAAGAAAACCCACTGAGATATTTTTGATACATAAAACCCCTAAAGCCAGTTGCCTTGCATGGTTAAGATCACCGTACCCTGAACCTTATTTGTCTGGTAGTGCACTAACAAAATAGTTAATAAGCAAGGGTGATGAGAGAGACTGAGCAATGCGAGATGTGTGGCAGAGTGAATTTTCAAGCTTTCAAATGGAAGCTGTCAGTGTACTAAGTATAATGCCAACCCATTCAGCCTCACCTTTGTTTTGAAACTACAAAGCAAAACAGCTGTCCTTCACAGGTAAATTAAAAGACCTGCACTTGCTATCCTGTCTCAGAAACCCTCTCCAAAATTTCCCTTAAACCTCTGCTTCAAGCAACTCTACAAATGACTGTACTGAAGGGATCCATAGGATCATGCTGTAGTGCCTATATAGGGAATTGCATGGGGACAGAGAGCAAAATGGTGGCTGAACATCAATCGCAACAGTAGATACACAGTCGCTAGCACACAGCCGCTGCTGCTACCAGTGCAACCCCCGATGCAAGATGTAATCTTTCCATAATACAGCTGCATGTGATACACATAGCAGCTCTGTTCTACCTCCTTGTGCCAAATACGCTTATTATTCAGAACTTCAGCAGTGCAAAACTGCAATGGACATGGCACTTCCCGGTATTTTGGGCTCTAGTCATACAGTGGAGATGCAGGAGCATCCATTGCTCATACAAGGCAATGACTATTAAATTATGGTTCCATTATCATCCATTTTCACTTTGTTAGATGCATTCACTATTTCAGGTCACAGTCCCCTGCACATTAGCCTTCACCTACCGTACGTGTCTGGGCAGCCAAATGGCTTCAGCAGGCCACCTGCTTGTGCCAGGCATGCAGGCAGCCAAACACCTTGAACATGCCCCCTAAGCATGTACAGAGATAACCTGGAGGTACTGATAGACACAGGTGGGAGAAGGCTAAAAATGGAAGTCTCTAATAGCTAACCAAATTAATGTAAGCTGTGCATCCCTGAGGATGTATATTAGCTGCCTTGGAATTTCCAAAAGAGCTAGAAAGATTCACATGACAAGTATGCTCCCATCTGGTGAGAAATGATCCTTAAAAGTAGAAGAAAAACATGCTGTACTGACCAAAATGCCTTGCCAGTAAGGCTTTGTAATAATGTTGCACAATTTTCTCCAGCTGAGAAGAAAAGTGTCTGGAAAAGCTTCCAGTCACATATTTGAAAACCTCTGCAGGCCCACTCAACCCAAAAATTCAAAACAGAATTCATGAAAAGGCAATCCATATGACCCAAAAAATCAAACCTACCTATTAGCAAAATCCATATGCAATAGCACCACCAGCTTGCATAGAGTTTAACTAATATACAGCAAGCTTCTCCTTTCTCAAATCCATGCAAATCCAGATCTTTTTCACAGAATAATATAAAAATAATTTGAGTTCCTATTTCTCATAATAATAAATTGAAGAAACCTTTCTCTTTTTGTCCTGGCTCAGCAAAAAATAGTTCACCTCAAACAAGTCAAGTTTGTTTAGAGCATATAGAGACAAACTTTTATATGATTTTAAGAAAACTTGTGTAGATGAGAGTGATGGGATGTGATAAAAATATTTTTTATTATTTATTACAAGCTGACCAACAGTTATACATGTAATATGTAATATCTGTATTTTATTCTAGAAAACCTCTAACATAGATACTTTCCATTAATAAGTTTTTTTAATGTCAGAACATTCATTACCACACTGGCTCCTATAATCTGTTGGGAAATCACTATGTCTAAGCTAATCAATAAGAACGCTTACAGTGATAACATAATTGAAGCAGCACATATGAAATAAATGGTCTGAGCAACAGCAATCCCTGTTCAATAACCTATTAATACATCATCTATACTAGCCACTTAACCTGGCATCATTCTGCAGGAGACAGTACAAGAAAAAAAATGCTAGTGAAATCATCTCAATTGTTTTAATGGCATGAACACCAGAGATTGCTCTGGGTAAATCTAGATGATATCATCAGCCAGTTATTAGCATCTTTTTTTCTAGACACCCACATCCATTTCCACCACCCTAGCTGCATTAGAGAGATTTTGGAAACACAAGTTCAGTGTTGGGGAACCAGAGGTCAGAGATGTGAAAACTGGCCCTACCGGTTTTTATTCCTGATGCAGAAAGATCAAAAAGTTTTACTTTTAACTGAGAAGTTCAACTCATTACTTAAACTAGACGATGCCTTACCTGCCTCTCCAGCAGAAAGTGAACAAGAAGACTTAAAATTAAATACATTACCTCATTACACATGCCATCCTTTACCTCTTAATTTCAGCCAGAAATACATGAGCAGGAGATGTTAACAATTCTTATCCCAAGCAAAAGCAGGAAATTCAAAGGCATACAGGACACACAGAGATATCTAAAGATTTTTAAGGGCAAGAGGAACTCTGGCAATCACCTAACCAGATCTGCTTGAGAGTACATGGAATGCTGCCCAGCAATTTCTATACCAAAAGCAATAAAATGCAGCTGCATTAAAAACACCTCTCAGAAAACAAATTCTTATTTAAAGACTGAAAGTAGTGATCAACAAATCACTTCCCTCAATAAATTACTGTAGCAGTTAATTAAGATTTGTCCCTTATGTTCAGTTTTCTTTGGCATCCAGCTTCTAGATAGCAATTTTGTTTTATCTTACAATACATCCAGGCAAAGTCTGTAAGGTCCAGCAGTAATTTTTTTCTGGACAAATTGATAGAAACTGGAGGCAACCTTTCTGGTACACTGCCTGATACATCTATACCATTAAAACAAAGGCACAAGCATTACTTGTACTCCAATTTATGCTAGCGGCTGGTATCTGGAAGGTTTGTGTTGTAGTTGCTAGCATATGTCGCAACTGGTGCCAATGCGTCCTTAATCATAACCATTACCTGCCCTGGCTAGGTTAACTCTAGTCCAGGAGTCCCAACACCTGCTGCCTCATTCTGTGGTGCAGAGAGATTTTCTCTAATAAGTTTAAAAGCTCTTTAATTTTCAGCAGTTTTCCCTCTGCACTGCATACATACTTGATGAAAGGTACCTGGTTACTGTCTCTTTGAACAGACTGACTCTGTAAACTCCCACAGAAGGATAAAGATTTCAAAAGATCTATGGGTGCAAGAAGGACAAAAGAACCTTTTTGGTTTCCCACAGCCCAGCTTCTCCCACGGACCCCTTTTTCCTCCCCCGTCGCTTCCAGACATTGAATCCTCCCCCTTGCCCCCAAATCAACATAGACTCCCTCTCCCACCACATGAGGGGAAAAGTTGACTCTGCCATTGCCAGCCGTATGCAAGGGGAGGAGGAATTGGTGCTGCAGGCATGACCCAGCCCACGCACACCAAGCCTGAGCAGTGGTGGGCATGGATGAGCGGCTCTTCCCTGCCTGCTGCTCTCCTGGGGGCTCTGTCAGCCCCCATGCCCCAGCTAAGGCAGGGAAGGCAGTCCACTGCCCTGGGCAACTCCAGACCCTGCCTGTATCCGAAGCTTGCCCTGCAGCTACGTTCACGCAGATCCCCTGATGTCAATGAACTAGAGTTGTGTATGTTGGGGTGAATTCACTTCTGCAATATTTCACACTACAGCTACTTAGTACTGGGAATTTCTGTATTTATAACACACCAGCAGAAACTTAAGTGCTTCAAGGTCCCTGGACTCACACATCTATCTTCTGGAATTACTTGTCATAAAGGTGTCAAATCCCGGAACATCAGTATCACAGTTTGTTAAAATGGACAAGTTAAAAGATTCTGCTAAAGTCAACACTTGAATGACTTCTTAACCACTCATTTTAATATTTTATTTAAGTTTGAGTGAGTTGATTGTGCATGGAAGTACAGGGCCTGACAATAAACAAAGGAGTCACTCATAGTGCAAAAGGCCAGCATTTTGCTTCAAACCAAACTTGCAAAATCATGGCTGGCTGTCTCTTATTCTGAACCTGTTTCACCTACAACTGATTTGCATTCACACTTGTCCTGGTCATCATCTACACAGGAACAGTCAAAATATGTGACAACTCTGTGATCCAGACATAGTTTTGTTTCATACCATTATTTTATTTGCAGATATTTTGTAAATTCTCAGGTGGCTTCTAGCCTGAAGGTACACGCTTTACAGTGCATTAGGCTTTCTAGCAGCAATCCTCTTGCAGCTTCAGCTATCATGAGAGAGGATATTTCATCTAGGGCTCTCAGCTGCTTGCCACCGTCCCTCTGACAGCTGTTACCAAATTGGGAAGGCCTCACTCTTCTGGCAGAGCTATTTGGAAGAACACTTCTTGTTTCAGTGAGAAAAAAAAGCTGGGTTAGCCAAAGGAAACAGGTTTAACAAGTATGTGGGATTTGGAGAGGGTGGTAGGTGGGATGTCCTCTCAGGGCTGACATTGTCTCTTACCATGCAAGCCCCTCAGCACACACTGGTGGGTGATGTTTTTAATGATGCTTTGGGCCCTTCTTTCACATCAGATACTACTGCAATCCAGCCATCAAAACACAGTACAATGGCAGAAGTAAAGAAGAGCTCTTAAGTGGATCTACCCACACATCTCTCCTTAACAACAAGCACTCCCTAAGACTCCAAAAGAGCTTATAAAACTCCAGAGGAGTTAGGAATAACTACAGGCATTTTAAGAGGTAAGACCCAGAAAGACGCACAGTAAGAAATAAAAAGGGTATGGAAACAAATCTCTTCCCTGTCCGTTATGTCCTTGCAGTCAGGCCTGATCCAGCCCAACCTTAAGTTGGGTGATGATTAACACATTGTCGTGAGTTCCCAAGGAGAAGCCATCTTTCCTCCATTTCTTTCGAGACTGGCTTTGCTCTCTGGTTTTTGCACCATGATCTCTGACTCTGGCAGGCTGCTGGATGAGTCTCCCTGACCTACCCTGTACTCCACAATCTTCTCCCACCAGCCACCGAAAGCTGTTTTTGAAGGAAGAGCAATCTCCTCCTTTCAGAGGCCCCAGGGAGCTGAAAGTCCAGCAACTGAACAAGAGAAACAGGCCAATATTTTCTCTGCTGCCTGGTCACCTGCTTTTCAAAGGGATGTAACTCACAGTGCAGTTATAGAGCAAACAAGTCAAAAAGTCGCTACCCATCACACATACAACCAATGCAAACCACACCAAAATCCTTTAATATTATTGGTGAGCAATTCTAGGTATTTGTGCATCGGTTTATGGCAGCATGGACAGGAACTAACATTTATTTAGGAAGCTCCTATTAGAAACACAGCATTTTCATCTAAAAGCCTCAGGTTAAGTTCTGAATTTTAAAATATATAAACAAATAAGATGATCTTTGCTATTTAGGGAGAAATGGAAGGAAACGGGGACCAGAACACTTAGGTAGCAGCACAATGAAAGATAGAGTAATGGAAATTGTGGTATAAAAACAGAAACTCATAAGCGTACACATCTGACAGGACTAGGAAGGATACAGAGAACATTTCATGGTGCATGCAAAGGATGTGTACAGCCTTCATGCTTGATTAGAGCATGAATGTGATACTGTAAAAATTAACTTCAATTAAAAATATATATACCTATAAGCCCCACAACAGTTCTCAAAAGTCTACTGAAACAAAAAGGAAATCTTTGACATTTTTGCTTCACTGAATCATGACTGGATTTGCCATTCATATTGCCACTTTGCTTTTTGTTGGTTCAGGGGATCTTAAAGTCCTAGACAAAAGTAGCAAACACTGTAAAAAAGTACGTGCTTCATCCAGGTGGGATTATTATATTCAGACTGGATGAAGCTGCAGTGATCATGAGGTCAGGGAAGATGGGCTGTGGTTTGGTATAATTTCCTCCATTACTTTCCATGTAGCCTACTAGAAAATACAAACAGATGGGGCTACAGCCCCCAGTGGTCTTGGCTGATGCTGGTAAATCTGCCCTCAGTTAGTGCATGCAGAGCTGAAAACAGTATGTACAGGAAACTATTTGACTAAAACAGATACTCCCTCTACTACTAGAGCAGGAATTCTTTCCAATATTTCCTTGCTGTAGCAAAAGCTTATGATTAAACCAGTGTGAAAAATAGAAGTTTTGTTTGGGAGAAATTCTAGGATTTTAAAATTTGCCTTCAACTTCCAGGTCTCAAAAACACCTGAAAATAAAAATTCTATGAGTCAGAAATATCAGCATAAACTTCTTGAAGTACTTCTGCTTATTCCTGCTCTTCATAATTTAAACCACACTGTCCATGAAAATCTACCATCCCAATTTTCATTTTATGGTACAATATAATGAACCAAAATGAAATATTTCAGAACAAAAAAGGAAGAAATCACAGAAATGATAAAGCCATAATTAGTTCAGTTAGCACTCCAAATAATATGTTTGAAAAAAATCCAATTTCTTTGAAAACAGCCAGCTCCTGACAGGCCTTTTTAACACAACAGGATGTTTCTAATATAAACTACTCTGTTTATTATTTTTTGACTGCTTGACTTAAAATAAAGCTCATTACAAGCAGATTATATTGCAATTAAAACTAACAACTTTTGCAAAGCATGGGTGAAAACCTGCATCTCTAAACTCTGAGGGAGAGAGATTTACCTTAGATCACTGGATTTGTATACTTTAATAAGCCTACTCTTGTTTGTGAAGAAGTGGCTGGTATTTCTTGCAGCCAGACACCGAAATGGCCTTCGGTAAATTGCATACAGGTTAAAAAATTTGCCTTTGCATTGTAGATTTCCAAGCAGCATTTTTCACCATCGTAATACAAGCTCAGTGCCAAGTGGAATATTTTGGGATATATTCAGTTTTAGGACTTTCACTCAGTCATTTTACTATGGCTTAAAGTCCTCCACTTGAACACAACATCTGCACATCTGAGATCAAATAGTGACTGTAAGTACAACCAAAAATTTGTAGGCATACTGGCAAACAGCATAGGCCCATTTTCCATTGGCTGTACATTTCTGGTTGGGATCTTCTTCCTCAGGCTGGTAAAGCATGGGTCAGCCTATATGTGTTTTTCCGTAAAACATACTTCATCCAAAACATGCCAGTTATAGCATAAAATTCCCACATATTTGAAAAGATTGTTTTGCACAGAAGAATATATGAATCATCCAGAAGAAAGGTGGGTTCTGCTGAATATATAATACCGACTTAGACAGGAAACCTGTCTCCTCTAAGAGGCAGAGTATCAAATTAGCAATCACAGTATGGTTCTAGAAAACTGCAGCTCAGCAGTTAACTTAAGCAAGCGATGAACCCTGCATAAGTAGGCGGAAGATTTCAACTCCTAAGAAACCTCCATGTCTGTAATAAAACAAGAGTTTTTACCATGCACGACTCTTTCCGACTGCTACATAACTGATGTGGGGCAATGGTGGGGCAGATCCATCTAGTTGCGTTCGACCTGCTCTTCATGCCAAATCAAACAGGGTGGCATTTCAAGAGAAGGTGTTAGAAATGCCCATGCACCTCTTGACTTTTCTTTTTAAATGTCAGCAATCAACAAGGATGGCAGTGTTGTGGCTCTGCATCCTCATTCATAATACAGTTTAACAAAAAATAGAAACTATGGTGAATTTCAACGGATCCCTCTGTCAGTGTGACCATTACAAATGAAGGACATTGGCAGCTTAGACAATATTGGTATTCAGCCATTGTGTACATTACCTCATAACACACAGGTGGTTTCATGGTTTCTGCAGCTACAGAAATGACAGCCTTTCTGTTCCAACCTGCAGGTTATGAACAGACTCACTGCCCTTTTAAGGATTAATGAAGTGCTATGCCCACCTAGTGAAAGTAAGTTTTCTCTGCTGAGTTAGCTGGGGCCTTGGCAAGCCAATTAGTACAAGATTTTGCAACTCCTACCAATGCTGTTTCGAGCTGTTCTAGGAAATGTTCACTGATGTCCCTGATTCCTGTCTCTCAATCTTTCTTCTTTTAAAAGAGACGATATGTTTTAAGAGCTTTCTGGTGGGCTGGCAAAAACCAAATTACCAAAAATAATTTTCCTCCGAGGGCATAATTCACTTTGATACATTTTTCTATTTTGAAAGAAATAACAAGTGTTTCAGAACTGCCACTGACTCCTAATGTTTTGGGTTTGTTTTTTTGGTTTTTTTTTTGTTTTTTTTTTTTTTTAAAACACCAGTCTCAGATTTCAGCTTGACATTCCTTGTTTTGAAATTATTTGCCTTGAAGTGTACAAGAACATATTATTTAAGCGAACAACAGCATAATACAACCCAAGTATACACATACATTGTACATCAACAGCAGGATACTTTAAGCCTGAAGAAACAAGGTACCAGGGACAATGATATGAATTGCAGAATTTTTAGGAATCCAGAAAGAGGAGAAATAAGAAGAGAACTAATTAGGTTTTAGGACAGTTTACAGAAGATATGATAGATTGCAAGCAGTATAAGCAGTCCTTGCTTTCAGCCATTAACATGAATAAACAAGACAGACTGGACTACAGATACCTGGATGAAAGGTTGAAACATTCCCACTTTTGAACATGATAAGTGTTTCTTTTTAAGGTGAAGAAGCACTTTTCAAATAATTTCAACATCGTGTACGTGCAAGGGAAACAAACCCAAGAGATCTTCAAGGGGATTGCGGGCGTCCTCAGGGAGCAATATCTCATCACAGTACCTCCTGACCTCAGAATCCTGCCTGGCACACCATGGTACAATGCTCTCAGGCTTTCATGCCAGTTAAGTCAAAGATTTGTACACTGCTTCTCCATGCATTTAATCCTCAGCTCTCCATTTCCCAAAGGAAGGTCTCACGGCTGCTATGGCTAGAATTGACCTGAGCGGTGATTCACTCTGTGATGATGGGATCTCTGAGGAAAACTTTTCACACAGTGGTTCTCCCCTGCTACAATAATTCCCAAGTTTTAATCTTTCTCACGTCACTAGAGCTCAAGAGCAGTGAGTTATGATGTTTAGAGGCTAAGGAAGAAAATGATCACTTGGTCTAGCAGGCTCCAGTCTTCCCCCTAGGAGGCAGTGGCACTTCCGTGCATTTGGAAGGCTGGAATAGCTGTTCAGCTAGAGCACAAGCAAACCTGAATGTGGTGTTGATCACTACTCAATAGTCACACAGGCCCAGCCCTACCCTACAGGTACGGTAAAGATGATCAAGCACCTTTGCTGTATTCAAGGTGTTTCTGTATTTCAAACAATTCTCCAATTATTTGTGAGCCACGATATGGTGTAACTATGACTGGAGGGCAATTAAGATACCAGCTAGCCACAGCACCCCTGAAAGTTTAATGATTAGCTAGATAGTATGTTCTTACTTTTATGTACTTCATGTATTTTATGCTGCTCAGCTGCCACTAAGGAAAACACCCTAACAGACTTTCCCTTATAAGCATGTTTTCCAGCTAACCAATGTCTGTCTGAACTTAAATGTTTGCAGCCTAGAAAAAGCAGTCCTTAAATTGTATTTGTTTATGGAAGACTCTCCTAGATGCTAGAGAATGCCCTGTCCTTCCTCCAAGTTTTTCACTGAATAACTTTCAAATAATCTTTTATGATCTGGTGTATTGAAATATTGAGCTCTGACAAAAGTAAGACTTCATAGAAAAAAAATCAAATTAGAATTTTCTGTCTTTAATGAGCCAAGTCTATGGCTGTTTCTCATAGTTTTCCATAGAGAAAGAACCAAGTTCTTGGAGAAGGTGAGAAGCGATCAGAAGCGTCAGCAAAAAGAACACACTTTCTCCTAGCTGCTGTTTCAGTCTAATTCTATGCTAGAAAATTACACATTTCTCAGTGCTATCAGTTAACAGAAGAAACAAAGTGGATTATTATTTAATGTCACTGGATTGCTGACTTTACCTCTCTATGCCAACATAGAAAAGGTCTCCCAATTCCAAAATGCTTATACACCCAGGCACATGGGTATATTTAAGAACAATGAAGCCCTAGAGAGTTGCTAGCTTTATAACATTGTCTGCAAGTAAGATATCATATCATCTTCAATAAAAGAAGAATCCAAATCAATCAGATAAACTCACCCCTCTTGCTCACTCTCTCCTCTCCTGCCAACTTTCCTTATATAATCTTCTGTCTTCCATATATTTAAAGAAGCATCCCCCATTTGAATGCTATTGACGGACTTTGTTGCCTAAAGCGTACGCCTGACCTAAAACTGTATTACTTTCCAATGCATCTAACTTCTTTTCATAGAACCAAAGCTATATACATATATATGTATGCATCAAAACCTGGATATGGACACAACGCATGGATTAATGGGGAAAGAGGAGTTTTACCTGTCTGCAGTCCTCCCTTTTCCCTATTTCACTGTCCAGTGTGCAAGGAAAGTATTTTGTGTAATGCAATGCAGCTTCACAGGGCCCTCAATGACTCCATATCCTCCTTAACAGGATAGGGCATTCAAGGAACAGTCTTACAGTCTTTCTCCGCCACTGTGTTTCAGAGTCTGCAAGCCGACATGCCTATTAGCACAGAATGATCAATCAATCATTCAAGTGTCAGGAAACAGTAGAATGTATAACCATGCCTATGCAACACCATGTCTGAGTCTACTACAATCTATGTACAAAATAGAGAGGTAATATCACAAATTGAAATACAGTAACATGATTACAAACTATGCGTCAGCTAATGCTAAGCAGTCCCCCCCTTTGCTCTACTTTTCATTAGCAACTCCTAGCCTACCTTTTTAGAAAAAAGAAGTTGGAGAAGAAAAAAACAGCATCAAGGAAAACGTCACTTTAAGTCTTTGAAGGTCTGCAAAGTCAGTGTCTAATGTAAACTCCAAAATCTGGGACTACAAGGCTAGATCATCCTGCCAGAACCACCTGCCCTATGTGGAAGCCGGGAAGAGGGACTTACTGTTGATCCACACATCAGAAAGCACACAGCTGAGTGAAGGCTGCCCTAAGATACATTGAGAAGTTTTTCTAAAGATCAGAACACAGCTGCGATGGAAGCACTGTGTAGGAGACTGCAGTCTACACAGACTGCCTACAAGGTAATCAGAGCCTGTCAATAAACCCAATACCCTGCGTGACTCATCCCTATTCTCCATCCCTAATGTCTGGTTTGGAAATACTTTGTATTCCCTGAATTGCCTCACTGCTTGAGCTACTCAGAGGCACAGAGTTAACAAAACTCAAATACGAGATCATGCAGCTCTCTGTCTTTATGAAGGGAGGGAAGAGGGGGAAGCGGGAAGCAGAATGAAGAAAGTGCAGATAATGCCGTTGCCTTATTGTGGGCCCTTCTCAAAGCTATTGATTTTCTGTCGTAGCTTTTTACCGAAATCACAGCATGGCCTTCTGGCTGACTGAGATGCATTTTTGTGTACACATACTCCCTGGTGTCTCTATATTATCACATTATCCTCACATGCCAGTTCTCAGCATCCCTGTCACTACTAGAAGCTGACACACAGGTTTCCTTTATAAAAACATAAAATAAAGCTGCAACAATTTCCAGTCCAGCTTAAACTAAATCCATTGTTGCTGATTCTTATTCATAGTACCTTATTCCCAGCATCAGAATTCTCCCTCCCCTTGTTTCTCTCTCTTTGAGGGAAAATGGTGTTTGCTGAGAAGCTGTGCTAAAGCTCTAATTAATATGTATTGCATTGAGCAAAAAGCACACCAGCAAACAGGCCTGTTTTAAGCCCATTTTTTAATCATATTACATTCAAGACATGTTCCCTCTGTTGTGTAGGCCCACACAGTCACTTAGGGCTTACTGCCTGCTTCAATTGCTGGCTGTTTCCCAAGTTTTCACTCCCTTCTGTCTTATTCTATACCCATGGAGACAACAAACAAGCTATTTCCACCATCAAGCAAAGCTCCTTGCTGAGTCAAAAGAATGAGACCTAGTTAGAGAGGAAAATACTCTCAGACACAGG
Source organism: Scopus umbretta (assembly GCA_013400535.1). NCBI lineage: Eukaryota > Metazoa > Chordata > Aves > Pelecaniformes > Scopidae > Scopus > Scopus umbretta. The sequence goes on from VZTL01069799.1 coordinate 30,729, forward strand.
TGTGCAAGTGACATCATAATTACAGTCAGAATAGATGGCCTGCAAATTGCACAGCATTTGTAATTAACAGTGCTCTATAATGAAGACCACTCTGTGTGTGATTACAACCTAATAATGCTTCATAGCTGCATGAACAACGCTTTATTTCACTGAGAAAATGTAGATCAAATACTCACAGAAGTAATCTAACCTACAGTGTAAGATCCCTGAGTCACAGATTAAATTGTGGGTTATTTAAATACCAATCAAATTAAATTTGTTCTTAAACACTTGTTTTCCACAGAACATGGAAACCTTTCTGTTGCTTTAAAATCAGTACAGGGAGCATTTGATTTATATAGTAATACAATAGCAATAATAAAAGAATATCTACTCACTGAAGGTGAATTTCAAATCCTGTCAATGTTTTTACCATTCAGTTGGTTTTCAAGTAAAAGAAATCAAGGTATACTAATTTTTCATAGCCCAATGAGATAAATTTGCTTCTTAACTGATGCACTCAGAGTGCTGTCAAAATTACCATCGTTTAGCAACAGACAACCTAATGTCTGACGCACGCAAAACCACGATGTGCGGTAGGGGTGTGTACCCACCTCTCTCTAAATACATACATACCAACTTTCTGGTCACCCAGCATGCCAGGACACGTTTCATTTACAAGGAATTACCTAGTTCATCCTTATCCTCCACTTACCCCCTTGGACTTCCATTTGTTCTGCATGTTACTCCATTTGATGGTTCGATGGAAGCCATATCTCATAGTTTGCATCAGCTGCTCTCACTCTGCCCCTGGAACAGGTTAAAAACAGCTACAGTAAAGTCAGCAGTATTAAGTTAGTCATTTTTACCTAGCACCACATTATGAAACACACTTGCCAGATATTTCTCGATTTCTAGATCCATCATATTTAGTACATCTCCTCAATCACATATCACCAATTCTCTCCCCTCAAAATTCAGTGCATCCGTATTGATCAGTTCGGCTCCCAGTTTTGACCAGCTAAGTCCTGCTAGCACGTGTTAGACAAGCAGTCCCTTCAGCTGGGCCCCGGTGACACCAGCTATGGCTGCACAGTATGGTGGTGGGCTTCTGCAATCCCTGTACAGCAGGCTGATGGTTGAAACCTGCTCTGTGCCCAGTTCCAAGCCTTTGGTTTCTACCCCGGTTTCTGTTCTCACATACTGATTCTGAGACCGTATCTTGTTTCCAGCCCGGTCCTATCCACTGCTCTGAACCATTCTGCACAGATCCCTTGCAAACTGGATGCTTATCCTATCCATTCATTCCCATTTATTACCTCAGGCTGTTGTGGTTTAACCCCAATCGGCAACCAAGCACCACACAGCCGCTCGCTCACCCTCCCACCGCCCCGGTGGAATGGGGGAGAGAACCAGTTAGGAAAAAAAAAACAAACCCTAAAACCCATGGGTTGAGATAAAGGCAGTTTAATAGGACAGCAGAGAAAGAGAAAATAATAATAATAACAGAATAGACAAAACAAGTGAGACACAGTGTAACTGCTCAACGCCCATCCCATCCCCAAGCAGCAATCACTCTTTCCCCCAGCCAACTCCCCCCAGTTTCCATACTGAGCTTGACATCAGGTGGTATGGAATAGCCCTGTGGCCAGTTGGGGTCAGCTGTCCTGCCTGCATTCCCTCCCAGCTTCTTGTGCACCTGGCAGAGCATGGGAAGCTGAAAAGTCCTTGACTGGTGTAAACAGCTGAAACCAGGACACAGGCAAGTCCAACCTTTTCTTTTTTCCACTAATATTTTGGGTAGCTCTGTCACCTTAGTTACTGTTTTGCACTATGCTTAATAGGAATAAGACAAAAAACTTCCCATTTACCATTTACAATAGTCCCTATTTTCCAAGAGAAAAAATTAAATGTCAGGAAATTGAGCTCTGACAATACTAACAACATAATCTTGCAATTAAAGAGATTAATTTACAAGAATCTTGCAGAAGTAATGCCATGTGTGTGCCAAAGACAAATTACAAATAAGTTTTTTTTTTGTTGCTCCAATTAAGATTGTTGTTTGGTTTTGCTTCAAACAAATGTGACTTTTTTCATATTCAATGAAATAATTCATAGAAATAAAAGCATCAAATCTTGCAGGTGAGAAGGAAATTGGAGCAGTTTCTTTAAAATTATAAATCACATTTACCACCAACCAACTACCAACTCTGAACTTTTAATTTTCTATCCACTGTTACTTTCTTCATCGTGTTATACAATGGCTAGCATCCTGTTTCACGTAATCAAAAAAAGAAAAATATTTCTCAAAACAACCCTCTCCTCTTGCTTTACAAAGTTGGTTTTGGACTTCAGAGTTTCTTTCAAATTTCTAGTGTCTTGAAGGCATTACCTAACCTCTATGCCTTCGAAAACATCAGATTTACTGAATATTTTCCATCAGGCATCTTCTCCTCTATCTCCAGTGCTTTGTAGGCTGTTCCCTGTTAAAACTGATAAAGAAAAATCTCAGTGAGTATAAGCAAAAATAAGATTAGAAAAGATGACAAATATTCTATTACATCTTACATATCAAACCAATGTTTCTTTGGTAAAAGACAGCTTGCAGATTGTTTAATGCCCTGTTTAAGGACCTGATTGTTAACCCTTTTCCTCTCTTTCCCTAAAAGGAAATCAGCTTCCCTTCCACCCCATGAAAGCCCGTTACTGGAACTTCACACTTTCCCTCACAGCATTTAGCTTTCCCTGTGGGCCAACTCTAGATTAAAACTGAATCTTATTTCTGGAGTGAACAAATGACTGAAGATCAACAACAGTCATGACAATCCAAGTCAAACATATTCCACACAGAATTCAGCTCACTTTGGCAGACTTAAGCCCAAAATTACATTTGTCAATTGTTAATTTTCTCTGTGAAATAGTGAAGTCTGAAGAATTTGTACTCTGTGGTAACTTGTAAATTGAGTGATTTTACAGCGTTAAGATTAACAGAAGAACTTTTTTTGCTACATGCTTTCTACTAAAATTGTGCCTTTTGCTATGCATTTGTGTTCTGCTTTGTTCAGCAAGAATCCTGTCCTTTCAGCAATACTAGCGAATGTCAGAGATTCTAAGCAATACTCCAGTCATTGTGCAGGTAAAAGGTTCCTACTGAACAGAACCATCAGAGATCTCCAAAGTAGAAAGACATCTAAATCTCTGAGAGGGCCCTCCTAGGCCGAAAAAGGAAAAAAAGAAATAAAAAGCTGCTAATGCCTCAGAAACATATGTCTGAAAGAGAATTCAAGAGAAAATCCAAACATTAAGGGAAATAATGGGGTGTATCTGAGCGCACAAGCCTCCTCCCTTTGGCTGCTGTGGAAGGTTGGAGGCATTTACTTTCAGATGATCCATTGTGCCCAGTTCTTCGCAATTTGCACCCTCTAATGTTCTTGCAGCTTCTTAAACACCATCCTTTGCTTCTGTCTACAGCGCTCCTCTTTAGTCGCAGCTGAATACTAAAACACTGACAAGTATTTTGTTAGTACACTGACAGAGGAGTAAGCATCACCACCTCTCCACCACTGCAGCAACCACAAAGCATTCTCCTGTTAAACCGGGAGCATGAACAGATGGGGCTCACAGTGCTATATACTCAAAAAACCTCAGCCAGTGTTGCTGAGTACAGGTTTTGAGCTTGTTTATAGCGGCCCTAAAGTAAGTACCAGAGAGGATTCCTTATTCCTGAAGACGGGAAAATTCTTCAGCAAGTTTCTTCTCTCCCTAACTCATCTTGGACTCAATCTTAAGGGTCTTTTCCAACCTAAATGATTCTATGATTCNATTTGGTTCCCTGTCAATTACATCAAGCACTTCAAGACTGTGCCGGTGCCAGAGAGTCACCGTTAATGTTGGGTTTTAATACATCCAGGGTTAATAGAATTGAAGAAATTTCAGTGTAAAGATGTTACATATTTGCTCACTTCCAATTCAAATGTTATTCTGATGAGGCCAGGGCCTAATTGTACAAGGACACTGAAACCTGCAGAACAACGATAAAAACATGCCCTGATTTCTTAAGAAAGAATAATAACAACGATTAGCATTTGTATCACATTTAGTGTCAGAGAATCCCTGAGCACTTTACAAAGCACATCTCTGGACTCTGCCCCATGATGGTTATTCAACGCTCCTGGAGGTTAGCAGCCCGACTGCATGATGCACCAGCCCTTCATCCTTGTTCAAAGGCAGCTACTGACAGAGCCGGACCGCAATGGCAGAGCCAAGCTAATAAGACTAAGTGAGCAGCAAGCAATATTGTTACATTTATGAAGCAAATCCAACAGCCTCTGAAAGCTCCTGGGGCTCGCTGGCATTCTCCGTGCCTCCTGCAGGAACAACTTCCTATCCCCTGTCCCTTCAGCAGCACAGAATACCCTCACTGGAGCAACAGAGGTCAGCTAGATCTACAGAATGCCCTAGCCATAATCAGCTTTGCACAGCTCATTGTGAGGAAAAACAAAACACGACAGGGATGGAAGAAGAAAAGCTTGGCTTATCTATGCCGATTTTGGTGGTGTTCTGACAATCCATGCCAACCTAAGTCTTGACCGAAATAGTTTTAAATGGTAGCACAAAGTTAAAAGGAAAATGTGGTGTCTGGCCACACTGAGGGATTAGTTTTGTCAGAACAAAGTCTCCTATTGCTAACTTAATGACTTGGCAAAAGCACTGTAAATAAAGACAACACTGAATCTGCCAATTCCCAGCTTGTCAAGCTTCTCAACAACCAACAAACCACAAAAGTAATTACAGACAGTTAAAATGCAAAGAGCAGGAGACCATTTTCTAAAAGGCACAATTACTGTGTCCCTGGAGGCTGGGTTTAAGTCTGCACCCTGAACTAATTCCCACTCATTTCCATCTCAAATTTGTTTGGCTTTCCCAAGATGTAAGTTTGAGGTGTTTCCTGTTTACCTGGGACTTCATCATGAAGGAACTTGCAGTATATATTTCAGTGCCATGTTTAAGTCCCTCATTCCATTCCCATGGCATTTAGCAACGACCAGCTTTCTGAGGCATGCTTCTAAACGGCCCAAAATAAAGACCTTGTTTTCAGCATCTTAATTTACAGTGTGCAGTATCGATGCATTTTGCTTTGTCTCCAAAAATTAACTCATCATTTGAAGGGACGTGTTGAGAATCCTATGAATCTGTAGGCTGCAGGGCCTAAAGATGCTGCTGTGAACACCTAATCTTGTTTCCTGTGTAAAAATGCTATGAATTTCACCAAGTATCCACAAACGCTTGTATTCTTCAGAACATTTATTGATTTCCGAATAGAAATACAAACACAGGTTCAGCATGGAAACAAGTTTCAATCCAGCCACCTATATGTTGCAACAACAACAGAGGGAAATGAATGAGACATCACAGCCCTTTCACATTGCTTATGCCGTGGAAAAAGTGTTGAGTTTATGGGAGCACTCTTGTTCTCAGGAATTGTATACCAAAAGACAGGGAATGAGAAGAGATGAAAAGCATCCAAAAGTTATTTAAAAAATAAAGAATGTAAATAACTATCCATTTAATTGCTGGCTAGAAAGCCTACAATGGGAAGCACTAGCTCCTGCCCAGATTTGCATGCAGCAACATCTGTGTGCCCAGTTCCTCCCTGCTCCAACGCAACTCCTGGCTGCAGCCTTGGTGCAGCCACCTGCTCAGCCACAGCTGCCATGCTGTACCTGTGCTGCTCAACACCCTGAAAGCTGCTGACTGAGGGGCATTCACACCATTTAACTTTAGGCATTCCCGGTTTGATACCTCACCTCCATACACAGTTACTTTAGAGAGGCAGGTTCCTTAAAAATGGGTTCTCTGTATCACTCTCCAGAAGCCTCATTTTCCTTCAGGGAGCCCAGGTTCTTAGGAACTATTCTAAGAACATCCTTCATGGATTCACTTTTCTGGCTTTTAGGTAGAATGTGTATAATCCTTTCACAGTAGATAATTTATTCAGAGGCATTTTCTGGGGAGCTCCTCTCAACCTCAGCTGAGCTTCTTGGTAAATTTGTCCTATGCAGAACAGCAAATACAAAGAGGACAAAGCTGAGAAGTGTTCAGCTGCGACAGCAGAGCATACTCTGTGGCTACACAAACTCCTCAGCCTCACTTGAACAAAAAGAGTTTAAATTTAGGGGGGAGGGAGACTTTTCTAAATCTGGGAACAGATGTATGTATATTATGATTTTCCCAAGGCCACAAAAGAGCGGAGACAGATGCTGATTTGGTGAAGTCCAGACCATGTCTGCCATTCATTAACATGAACAGTGCTGAGCAGGGTAGCAACCACAGACAGCCACGCTGTTGTCACCTCAGTACACAGGGAATGCACAAATAACACAGTCTTTCTTCCCCTTATGCATCCTTACCACAGACACACCAAGCACCTTTTTGAGAAACTTGTGTTTTGCATAACAGTTATAAAGGACATTACTAAAAAAGCAGTCTCCGTTATTCACAGAAGCCTATGTAAGTCACTAGGCTAGTCTTTCAGTTATCCAGTGTTATTTTCTGCAAAGAATACCAGTTAATATGACTTTTCACAGCATCTGCTCTTAAGACACCTCCAAACTATGATGGGATTACAGAATTTGAAATCTGCTGATTCAGATTAAACGCTTCCTATCCGAATGACCTGCAAAATACAGGGTATGCCCATGTATTCACTAGAAATTCTCGTTCAGTGGCTTTCAGCTTTTTTTCCTCTCTGCTGATTTGCAGACCCTTAAGCATTTCCCATTGGATCCTCCAGTGTCAGCATACTGGTAATATCCCTGCCTTTCTTAATTACCTTTCTCAGATCTCTTAGAAGCAGCTAATAGACCTCCAGGGATCTATAGAGCATAATCTGAAAATGATGAGTTAATAACCTTGTAAGGACAGACCCTTAAGTGATTGCCCTTCAAAGACGGACGTACTTTAATAACATTGGATATATTATATACTAGTTGCCTATTCTTCTGTCTTGCATAACAGCAATAACAACTGCAATCTCTGTAATCCTTTGAAACTACATTTGTTTAAACTGTCACAAAACCTGCCCAAAGCACACTGGGGAAGTCAGGGTCAGCAGAATGGTGAATCCCGGGCTCAGTAATTACATGCAGCTACAGTATGCAAAATATATCTGACGGCAACATTTATTTTTATATGGCTTCTTCCATGAGGAGGGTTACAAAGTGTTTCATGCAGAGCCAATCATTCATAGTTCAAGCAACCAGGGAAGGCGCTGAATGAAACCTCATTTCAAAAGGAAAGTAATATAGATTTTAGTACTGGAAGTTTTAATGGTAATGCACACTAGAGAGAAATAGCACTTAGAAAAATGTACTAATGACACTGTCTTTTCAATAGAGACATCAGAGCAATGATTTCTATGGCACTTTTGATCCTGGACTCTGAAGGTGAAATTTTCTGTTCAGGAGCTGACACATAAGTTCTTATGAGGCTCTCATTAGCCTTAGCTTGAAACTTTCGGTGGCACACACACTTTTGGTAGACACTATGTAGAGGCAAATTTGAGGCAGATGAAGTTTAGTAAAAAACAACAACAATAAACTACAAAACCAGCTCATCCACTCAGGATTTTTTTATCTAAACTCTCATTTGATGACTCACAACTGTTCTCAAACCCAAAGGTACACTCACCTGGAACATCGTGTGAAGTATGTTGTGGACACACGCAACTCTGGTTTGTAAAATCAAGTCTCGGCAACAGACTTGACCAACAGGCAAAATCCAGGGTAGCTTTCTACAGTGTTGGGATACTGACCTGTGAGGAAAAAAAAATAAAAAACAAGAAAAGAAAAGAAAGAATTCAAGAGCACTTCTTAAGAGTGTGCAGAGAAACAGATTTTCAGGTGCTAATCCTCAACACCAGAGGCCCGATTCAGAAGGTAATGGCCTGGTTGAGACTTTAGTACTTCAGCAAGCAGGAAAAACAGTATTTGTGTTCTTTTAAATCTTAGTCCTGCTTGCAGGTGCTGAAATCTTTGAAATACCTGGTCCTCACTGACTAAACGAATAAACTATGCAATGTTGGCTATAATCTGCAGTTGAAACGTGTGTCTCAGTTATACACAGAACAAACTCAAATACCATCTATGCTTCAAAAGGCTTTCAAGAAGGTGTTTAAAGATTTCCATGAACAATTTGCAAAGTGAAAAAATCCAAACCTGTTTCAAACGTTCTTTGATGCAGGCACAAGTTCTATCTCTACATTAAGTTTTCATACCTTGTTATGGTTTAACCCCAGCCAGCAACTAAGCACCACACAGCCGCTTGCTCACTCCCCCTGTAATGGGATGGGGGAATCAGAAGAGTAAAAGTGAGAAAATGCATGGGTTGAGATAAAGACAGTTTACTAGTAAAGCAAAAGCCACACACGCAAGCAAAGGAAACAAGGAATTAGTTCACTACTTCCCATGGGCAGGCAGGAGTTCAGCCATCTAAAGAAAAGCAGGGCTCCATCATGCGTAACGGTGACTTGGGAAGACAAACTCCATCGCTCCAAACGTCCATCCCTTCCTTCCTTCTTCCCCCAGCTCTATATGCTGAGCATGATGCCATATGGTATGGAATATCCCTCTGGTCAGTTGGGGTCAGCTGTCCCAGCCGTGTCCCCTCCCAGCTTCTTGTGCCCCCCCAGCCTGCTCGCTGGTGGGGTGGGGTGAGGAGCAGAAAAAGCCTTGACCCTGTGTCAGCACTGCTCAGCTGTAACTAAAACATCCCTGTGTCAACAACACTGTTTCCAGCACAAATCCAAAACAGAGACCCATACTAGCCACTATTATGAGAATTTACTCTATCCCAGCCAAAACCAGCACATACTTCCATACACAGAGGTAGAGAGCAGATGGCCAGTGCAGGCAGACAGTTTTCAGTAGGGGTGTCTCAGTCTCTCAGTCATAGGGTTATCTGAGCAGCACATGCCATTCCCTGTTTCACAGAAACGTCTGAAGCCCAAAGGTCTGGATTGCTTAACTATTTCACGTAAAAGGTGGGGAAGAAACACAGACAATATAGGAGTTCTTTGAATGATGCTGTTACTTGGGAAGAATCATCTGTCAGCCTGCCATGGGGATGCCTGCTGAAGAGTAACGCAAAAACTGCACGTCAACTGCTGAATCTAAATGACAGCAGGAGGAGGTTTGGGTTTAGTTCTCCATGGAATAAACCCAAAGTATTTAAACTTTTAGCGTTACTTTCAAACTGCTTGCTGGCCCCTTCCCTTCACAGCAGAGACTGTGTGACAGCAATCATGTAGTTTGTCATATGTCTCATCACCAAAAGGCTATTACCACCAAGGGCTCTCCCCCTTTAAACCAGCACAGTGGCTTTCCTCTTCATCTAGAGGTATGCAGTTACTCTAGCTAAAACTGCATGAGCACAGACGGTGAGAGTAAGAGATGAAGTAGAAGCACATTCACAGTAACTTTCAGTATCACATCTGTGCTATTGCACCAGGGGTAGATGAACAGGGGAATAATTTCAGAAAGCTGCCAGCCTACGCAAGGCTATAATGAAGGGACACTCACCGTAGATGTTTCATTATGCAAGAGGTAGTTTATCAGGAGTTGGCTGCCGTCACTGTCATGGTGATAGACAGGAACACAGGGGATCTTGGCTGTAATCTGTTTTCCCTTTCACTAAAGAATACCAGGCAGCATAAATAAATATGAACCATCCTCTGCTCAGGGATATCTTCCATAGCAATAATATTTTTCAAAGACATTCATAATTGTTATACCTGCCTTTGCTTCCTGTCCATCAACCTGCATTTCTATTAAGGTTAAACAATCAGGAAGGTGGAAAAGGGATAATAAAAGAAGAGAAAGGGAAATTTTGAGCTTGAAAGCTGAGCCATTTTCCCCCAAATGACAGTCTCCATTCAGAATACTGAATGTCTCTGTGAACACAACACACAAGCAGCATGTACATGCCACTGTGTGGGTGGCACACAAAAATATGCCAAAAGCTTCAGCTCCATAAACAGAGATTGATATTCGAGAGACAAGAAAAAAAAAAAAAGAAGGTTCATCTGAGGAGTACTTCCCAGCAAGACGAGAAGTACTTCCAATGGCTTCTTGGGCTATTCAGACACCTGCAAAAGACCCATTTCACAGTCCTTCTGTGAAAACCTGAACACCGTTTGCTCTGTGCTGCACATCATGGTAGAGAGCGTCTATAGCTAAAAATAAAACTTTTGCCTGTCAGTTTTTTCAGTTGGCTGAATTTTGACTTCCCAAGTATCACTTCTCTTTGCAAGTCTATCTTGGTATAATGTAGATGGAAATAGCGTAGAATGCTTCAAGCTGCCTGGCTCTGAAGGAACAGAAAAAACTTAATCTTGGAGGTGGGAAAAGAGGGAAGAAGAAATGCTTTGTTGTAACACACTCCTCCTTGTTCAGAAGACTGTGTGACAGCTCAAAGTTTTGACAACACAGCTGCATTTATATCTATTTGTGATGAGAGTTCCCATCAGCTCAAACCTGGCATTATGCCTGACTGGTAATTCATTACTTATTATAATGCAGAAGCACTTTTAAAATCATAGCAGCTCCTCTTTATTATCTTTCCCTTCTACCCGGAACATGCCAACTAGCTTACGTGCCTAAGTGGAGATGTGCACACTACTGAACTCCAGGGCTGTGTCCCCTAGCTGGTGAAAAGAATCAGCGCATTTATTCCAAAGAGGGACCTGAGAGAGGTGGTCTAAATTGTACTCTGAAGCAGCCGCTCTCCCCGTCCACTACAGAGATAGCCAAGATACGTAAAATGAATAATGAAGGAACAAAAGCATAAAGCAGGGCTCCGTTCAAGAATTAATGTGCTCATTTTAACTCAACAAGCTCTATCTTCCCTATTTATGGGAATTCCCTAATTTGCCTAATTACCTCCTTTTAACACTGAAACAATAGAGGGAGAACACTATCACTGCTTTCTTCATGGTAAGCAGACAGTTGCATGCTGCTTGTTGGAGTTAAAAATGAGTCTCCTAATAGGATAATATAGTTTGGATTGTATTAGTTATGGAAAAATTGAGATGAGAAAGTCTCAAGGGTGTAATTATCGGGAGACATAGGGCTGATTGCTACGAAGCGCTCAGCATCTGCAGTTCCAGATGAAGTCACTGGGTGTTACATGTGCTTTATAATACGACCCCCACTGTCCTCTGAAAAGTAATGGACAAAAAGTAGATTTTCCTACAGCTACCCATCAAAGTTTCCTTCACTGAGTATCTTTTTAAATACATATTAAAAAATACGCAGTTCATGATTCTAGCCATTTAAACCTCTATGGGTGCACAGAACAACCGTATAATTATTTATAATCCATATATAGAATGCAGAAATTGTATAGCACTCCATGAACATGAACTACTGCATATTTATTACAAAGCAACAATATTATGGAGACATTTCTTGAATGAAGATCAATTCTCTTGACCAACGTAATGGAAAGAAAATTAGGGCTAATGAAAAGATCAATCAAACAAAATTCAAAGACTTCCAGGTATTTCTCAAATTAGTCATCAGAAGAAAAGTGCTTTTATGTCACTGGGATTTTCCGGTGTGTCTAAGGTACCAGAATACTCCGTACAATTTAGCAGGACCAGGCCTATGGTCTGATAGTGGGGTAAACAAAGGATCATGCAGTACCAGCTGCACCTACCAGTGTGCTTGGAAGCCCGTACTATTATCCTACAGTGAAAATAAAATTACTGCAGTGTAAAGGAACCCGTAAAAACATGGTGATTGAGAGCATTCTTGAAAAACTTTTGCATCTGTGCCAGGGGAACATCTCTGCTGGTATCAACCCAGACAGGAGCCCAGAGCAAACAGGATGAAGGGCAAGAGGCGGAAGTTCCAGCAGAAAGTTCATCCATGTTAAGTGACTCAAACTGTGAGTCAAGAAATGAATAAATTATAACATCTTCAAAGACTGCACTGATATAGGTGACAGGTTGCTAAATTAGTACTTATTTTATATCGGGGGAGCTCATTACCTACAGAAATGTTTATGTTCTGTCTAGCAATAAAATGCACTTTCTTTTTTTTCAAATTACTGTTATTGGCATTTCTACTGATGGGGAAAAATACAGAACCGCACAAAACTGCCAAAATCACAATGTAACACTTCAACATGTCCATCAGCTAATGCTAATCTATAATTGAACACTATGTAGGTAACTGAGGAAATCCATTAATCTATACAGATTGTTCCTTCAGGATCAGTGCTTCAGGTTACTTTACATAAGGAAAGGCACTCAAGGTCTAGGACACTGTTAAAAAACCCATGGATTTTCAGAAATACTTACTAGGTATTTCAAGAAAGACATCTGACAACTAGGATGCTTGATGACTTCAGAAAGAATATACTCACTGAAGATGTCCACCACAGAAAATGTGTGCAAAGACCTAAAAGGACTTGATTGATTTTCAAAATCAGTCAAAACTGGTTTAAAATTGTGATCCCAAGGTTTAACTCTAGCCATTTCTTTTCTTTACATAGATGGCCCTTCTATTTGACTGTGAAACAAATTTGCAAGAAAGGCAAATATATTAAAACTCAATATATGTTTTAACAGTTTTTAATGTTATCTGCTAACTGTCTCTACTTACCAAAATGAAGTTGTAGGGTAATAAAATTGAGACAAAACCAAAAAAATCACAACTGAAAACAAAAGAAGGAAATATTTTATCTCCAGTAGAGAGGTATTACTTTTACATCCTCTGAGTCAAAACGCTTTGCTGTGAAGACCTACAACTCCCATCCGCTTTTGAAACAAAACACCCAATGTTCCCTGTCGATCAGCAAAATGCCAGAACGGGTCCAGTGGTATGCCCAAATGACAAGCACAGGGGAATAGGGCACCACTGGTACAAATTTGAAAAGATGGAAATGCTCTGCAACACAGTAGTAGTTTTAAATTTATTGAAAAATGCATTTCTTTGCAATACTACACTGTAAGCAGATTGTTATCTTTCCCAAAGACTCCTAATTTCACAAGTACTAGTTTCCTCTGCTGGCCCCAGTTGTTCATATGGATTTTCACACATACAGTACTCTGATTTGCACTTCTCTATTTTGTAAGAAGTTGGAGATGAGAAGTCTTTTGAAATCTTTTCACTGCCAGAAGAGACTGACCGATGAGAGCATGAGCTTGGCAACATACCAAAGGAGAAAAACCTTGTTTGAGGACACAGTCACATGCGTGTGACAGCAATCCAACAAACCTGACAGAGGTTTTATTAATGGCAACATACAGATTTATTGCTGTGCATTTGAGAACAGAAAGTGCTCCGGTCTGTGTACACACATGGTAGTTGAGAAGAGTCTTTCCTAGTACGTCAGCCAGTGCTCACTGTGCGTTGCAGGCTGCTTGTTATGATGGATGGTTTAAGCTCACTAAGTTAAGCACATTGGGTGGCCAACCCTACCTGGAGATTATCTAAACAACTATCCCAAGTAATAAGTTTACTGTCATTGAAAAGAACTGGAGCAACCAAACGTTTCCTGCTTCTCTTGGATTAAGACTTCAAGAAAACTTCATGAAAAACAGTTTTCCAGTGTAAGCAAAAAGATGATACCAAATCACTACCTGCCTCACAGATCTGCTGAGAACTTGGGGATGAGAAGTGATAAGCAGACAGGGTTTTATTTCCTTATTAGCAGAGATGGGGAAAAAGGCAAGTTGGAAAGGCTGTATGCCTTAAAAGGGAAACATGTTCAGAATGCCTTGAGTGCAGGTTCTGTGAGAGCACTCAGAATTGGCACTCTGTGCTAAAGGAAACTCAAATGATTAGTCTGCTCTAAAAATTAAAATTGATGTGCTTTAGCCTAAAAAATTAAAATACCACACAGTTGGCAGGACAAAGCTGAAGTGTATCAGCAAGTCTCTTACCTTCTTTACAAGTCTTACCTCTTAAGTATTTTAAGATTTTAAAAATTACCTGCTTATCCCAAGCTTTATCTGAAGGAGACATGCCATTTCATGAGACTTATGCATACTCCTATATATGTTTAACTAGTAGGAGATCTCTAGAAAGTATTATTTGCAATAGTTAGGAATGCTAGTGAATGCTAGTGCGCATCTGTTCTTTGTTCCTCTTCTGCCTTGCAGTATTTCAGTAACAGACTATATCTGAATTTGATTTCCTACTTCCACTGGTCTCCTTGGTTCTCAGAGAGCCAAAGTCACCACTGAAATCTTAGCAGAGGCCAAGCTTTAAGGTGGAGTAATTCATCAGTAATGCAACCCATTAGAATTGCAGACAAACTGCTTAAGTGCTGGATATGTTTATGCAAGTTGTATACAAGAACTTCCTGTCATTGATTTACCCTTTGCCAACCAGTTAAGCCTTCTGGAACAAAACATGGGCTTTCAAAAAGCTACTGTCGTTCCATTCAGCAGCACAACACCTTGTGAGTCAGAGTAAATGCTACTTTTACAGGGATTCTTCCATACCCTGAAAGGGAAAGGAATATGGATTATTGGTATGGAGAATTTTTACTATTTACTTTTATTTCATTTCTTGACTTCACAAAAGCATTAATTCAATGAATTTTTAAAGTCAAAACCACTGATGAAAGGGTATCACCCTTTACTGTACTATAAAGTGCTGTCTGCCGCCCTCCAAAGGCACTGCTCCAAATTAAAAGATGATTAGATTCTCTAAGGTGACCTTGTGATACAGCAGTAATGTGTTTACTTTCTCTGCCTTTCAAATCAACCTTTCTCAATTTAGAAGTAAAGAAAAGATGAGTTTCCTAATTGCCAGCCCTGAAAACTCAAACTGTTTTCTCAGTCTCCAACTGAGTCGTTCAGGCTTGTGCATCAGCGACAACAATAAAGATAAGGAAATAGTTAACGAGAGCAAATAGTTAATGATTCCGGGAGCTACCTGCAAGCAGAAGAGACTCCAGCTCACTCATTCACAGCTGTGCTGAATCTGCAAGGCTGACAAATAAAAAGCAGTAAAAGTTTATTTTTGTCACCAAAACGATCAGGCATAATTCACAACACACAGATACTTCAAAGCTGCTCTGCAAGAAAGTGACTTATCTGCAGCTTAATTTCATACAGCAATAAACCAAAGCTTTTCTCTGCCTTCTTCCTGAAATAGCATCCGTTAGAGGAGATATACGTTAGCATGGGCAGCAACTCAAGACATCCTCCCTGGGATGTGAGGCCGATTGGTTTTATTTTAATGGAGTTCAACATGATCCCTAACAGCTGGCTTCAGTCATGGCCAATGCAATTGGTTCCCTCTACATGGGAAAATCTTAGATTCCCCTCCAGAGCAAAAGACTAACCTGCATTCCCATCAGGCTTACAAAAGATTACCAAGAATCAGCATTCTTCCAGCAGAAAAGAGAGCTGGAGGAACATGGCACTGAGTCACTAGTTAATCTCCTACTGAGACGGGAGCAGAAGTAGTTGTCAAACCTGCTTTTCTACCATTGAAGTTCAACTCTTTGGCCATCACAAGACTGGCCCTAAGAGAACTTGGATGAAACTACAAAGTCAAAAGTGCATCATTGATTGGATTGCACCCGCAAACGCTGCTAGTAATCATCCCTGGGGACTTAGCACTCACTGAACAATGGTAGCTGCCACTGTCCAGAATAAAAGATGTCTAAATTACAGCCATTTTCTATCTACAGATCGAAAGGCACAGGAGTATCTTTTCCATGACACCACTTACCTACAGTTGTCCCATGTTGCTCTGAGCAACAGGAGACAAGCTTCCCTTCACAGTTTAGAGATGGCTGCTGGAAAGGTGTGCTGTTGAGTGGAAACTAAAACTGTACTAGCCATTAAACTGGGAGAAATACATTAATTTTGAGACAATGCTTATTCAACCTTTCTCTACACAAGACTCATTTATGTACTCCTAACGAGATGCATTTTTCTTGCTCATGGCACATACTCTTCCACATTCGAATACAACCCCTGCCTGATTCCAAACTAGTGCTTGCATCAGTGGGCTGTGGTATATTTTGAGACTGGTCTTTAACACAACCTATTCAAGAAGGAATACCCTCTAAATTTCCATGTGCTGCATAGGTGGAAAAAAAGCATTCCCAACAAAAGAAATCTATTCTTTTGCTTTTATTGCCAGTGTCTGAAATAAAAGGTCACATGGAATGCACCATCTGGAGCAAAATAAGGTATTTCAGGTTTATTTTTTTCATTTTGGTAACTAGAACAAAATTCACACAAACACACACACACACACACTGGTTTGTGGTTTGTTTGGTTTTTTGGGTTTTTTGTTGTTTTTTTTTTTAACTAACAATCTCCTCAATTTTAGAAAAGGCTACCAAAATGAACTAGCAATAGCACCACTGATTACTTTCACATGGAATCCTGTTAAGCCCAGGTGCAAGCCAGAAGCAGACATGGACATTCATTTTCTCTTTATTTTCAGGCAAGCAGGCCTATTTGCGTAACTTTATTCACCACCCTTGGGAGGTATTCCTGCTGCCTCAGTTTTAGGATGCCAACAGGTCGACTCTGTGAAGAGATTAATTTCCATGCAAATAAAGGAAAGAAGTTCTCCTGGAGGGTAGTTCAGAGCAGGACCTGTAACTAGGCCCTCAGAGTACCGCTTCTGATAAAGCTCTTTCCCCCCACTGAGTAATCAGGGAGAGTAGAAAGGCTAACTTCTAAAATTACGTCCCTTAAATTAGGCAGTTTCAGTATCTTCTTACAGCTGAAATAGAACATTTAGGATTTTGAAGCTTTTCCTGATTTTTTATCCTTGAATTCAATCAAAACCTATCTATTTGCATAAAAAGCCCATTTGAAAATAAATAGCTAGAAGTGCCAAATTGTCCGCCCCAGAGGTGAAGCATTTTTTATGAGCAGTA